>PVLD010003734.1:0-137157 GCA_004027595.1 Dinomys branickii
CCAAGAGTGTGTTTGAAGCAGTGGCTTCCTCTCTCTCCGTCTCCTCCCTCCAACTGTGCCGCGGCGGCCCTCCGATCCTTTCCTCCAGGAGAGGTTTGCTTGGTCTTTCCTAGGGCTTCAGTTCCCATTTCATATCCTTCTTGGGTTCAGGGTACACACCTCTCTCCTTTCTGTCTTCATAATGCTATATTCCATTGTCTGGGTGGTAATCCTCTGGGAGGGTCTCTCTCTGCTGCCTACCTGGTCGCCATCTTCCCGGAAGTCTCCTGTGTGTTTTAGCATATTTTAGATGAAGGTTCAATTTAGTATTCCTGTTGCTTTGGAAGCTCACATTAGAAACTATCAGGAAAAAATAGATACTGTCTGTATATAGTATATCTTTATTGTGTTTGCTTTCTGAAGAACTTACATAGAGAAATTATGAGTCTTTCTCTTGAAGAATGTATCTATTTTTTTTTTTTTTTTTTTTTGCGGTACTGGGGATCGAACTCAGGACCCTGCGCTTGCTAGGCAGGCGCTTATTTCACTGAGCTATATCCCCAGCCCCCAAGAATGTATCTAAATACACAAAACAGTTGTACATTATTTGTGGATTATATACTTGTGAATTTGTGTACTCTTAAAATTTATCTAATGAAAGTCATTAATTGTAGCATCTTTGAGGTCATTCACAGACATCACAAAGTAGTAAAAATTGAGTCATGTGATGTAGACATTCTTAAGATTGAATGAGAGAGTTCTTTGACTTCTTATTCCAACTCTCATACTATAATCCTTATTATATTTTCCTTGGGGTCATGGGTTTTTGCATTTCCCCTTTCTCTTGACAAAGTCTTGCTGTGTAGTTCAGGCTGGCCTTGAACTCACTGTGTATCCCAGGCTGGCCTTGAATTTGTGGCAGTCTTCCCTCCTCAGCCTTCTGAATGCTGAGATTACAGGTGTGTGCTGCCACACCTAGAATTTTGCTTTTTAAAATATTCTTACACACAGTGCTAAAATGCTGATTAGGGTTTCTAAATGTGGGAACACTATGATTTTACCTTGTAGAGAAAGTACTTGTTAGATAAGCTGCTGGCAAGGAGTTCAGTGCTCATGAATTACTAGTATGTATTTTTAAAAGCATCTTTAACCTGAAACACGTAAAACAATATTATATATTAACTGAATTATGAAAATGTTGTGATGTTCAGTAGGACGATTGGTTGAGAAATAATTCAGCGTTCAGAGAAACTTTTAGCATTTTGAATTAATGCTTTGGCCATACAGGGCATTGATTGAACTCAGATGTGCGCTACCAGTGAGCTCTGTCCCTTGCCCTTTTTACTTTTTTGAGACAGAGTCTCACTAAATTGCCTTGATGGCACTTAAAGTTTTGGTCTTTTCTCAAGAATTTTCAATCCTTCCTCAAACAAAGCAATCCTTCCTCAAACAAAGGACTAAGATCTAGAATATATGAAGAACTTTACAAAATCAGGCCTCCCCACCCTCAATTTAAAGACCCAATCCAAAAATGGGCATCTGAAATGAATACACACTTCTCCATTGAGGCAGTACATACAGTAAATAAGTATATGAAAAAATGTTCAATATCACTGGTTAATCAAGAAATGCAAATTAAAGCAATACCAAGATTCCATCTCACTCTAGAAACAATGGCTCTCATCAAGAAATCAACCAATAACAAATGCCTGTTGAGGCTGTGGAGAAAGAGAGACCCTTCTCCACTGGTGGGAATGTAAATTGATACAACCAACATGGAAATCAGTATAGAGATTCCTCAACCAAAACTAGACGTTTCATTTGACCCAACTATTCACTGTCTAGGTATCTTCCCGAAAGAGTTAAAGTATCATATCAAGGTGATACATGCATACTCATGTCTATACCAGCATAATTTATAAGAGCTGAATCCTAGAAACAGCCCAGATGCCCATCAACAAATGAATGAAGAAAGTGTGCTATTTATATACAATAAAGTACTACTCTGCCATAAAGAAAGCTAGATTTGAATCATTTGTGGGAAAATGGATGCACCTAGAGACCATAATCTTAAGTAAAATAAATTGACACACAAGTTTTTTTTTTTTTTTTTTTTTTTTTTTTTTGACACACAAGTTTAGCACATTCTTTTTTCGTCTTTTTCAGACAGGGTCTTGCTGTGCAGTTCAGGCTGGCCTTGAGCTCACTTTGTAGCCCAGGCTGGTCTTGAATTTGGAAAGATCCTCCTGCCTCAGCCTCCTGAGTGCTGGGATTACAGGCGTGTGCCATCACATCTGGCTTAGATAGCACATTTTTTATCTTGCATGAGAAACTCAAAGGGTTAATGAACATAATGGAAACTAGATACTGGGAATAGGAAGAACATGTTCAAATGGGAAGGGGAATAAGGGACGGGAGAGGGAGAAGAGAAGGGGAAGGGAAAAGGAAAAACAGTGGAAGGAAAAAATGGAAACAGCATGTATAAATAGGGAGGGGAAGAAAGAAGGGAGGAGAGGGGAATGGGAAAAAGAACTAAGATGTGTTATGTACAGGTACAAATTCCCTATAACAACTGTGATCAACATGTATGGTGAATATGTATTAATAAAAAGAATAAGTAAAAGAAAGTTTTGAACACAAAATTTTTCCGGCCCCGCCTCAGCCTTGCAGGTGCTGGGATTACAGGCATATCCCACCACCCCTGGCTTCACAGGGAGCTGAATAAAGCAAAACTGCGGGGAACAACAAATATTGACCATACTTGAATGACTACAGTGGTTGTAACATCTTTCCCTCACTGAATAAACTAAAATGTACTTTATATTTAAAACATGTAGGTGCCAGGGATATAGCTCAGTCACTTAGCACCTGCCTGGCATGCACGAGGTCCAGAATTGGATTCCCAGTTATCAGGTTAATAATATCCCTTAGTTTTTGAGGGCTGGTCAGGTCTACAATCTCCCGAACAAGAGTACAGTGAAGGCTAAATAAAGAGGCAAATGGAATGATTTCAGGGCTCCAGAAGGATCAAAACCCTCTCGCAGAATTCCAGATTCTCTTAGTGCCTAAGACTAAGACCTTCGCAGGGTGGCCCTTACTTAGTTATCAGAAGAAGGGAGGGGAATACTCTAGAAGGGCAGAACCGCTCAAGGACTTTTCCAAGCAAGTTACTAAGTTAATCCGCCCAGGAGTGAGATGCCTGAGGCTACAGTCTAGTTGAGGTTGGATCTGGGTGTCCTTGGCTGTGACCTGGTCTTAACCTTTGAGGCTTTCTCCACCATTACAGCACTTAGTATAGGGATCAGTGACTCACAGAGGTTCACTTACTATGAGTCCACCACCCATCTCCAGACACGGAGCCTAGGCCTTTGACTCATTCACAAGTAAACATGGAAAGCCAGTTGGTTAACTTAAGTCCTGCTCAGAGCTGCTTTGTAAAGGTCTCCATCCCCCAAAAAATACATGAATAAAAAGTAAAACGTGGGCTGGGGCTATAACTCAGCAGCACAAGCACCTGCCTGGCAAGCGCAAAATCCTGAGTTCAATTCCCACTACCAAAAAATAAATAAATTTTTAAAAATGTATATATATTTAGGTAATACATATCTGTTGGCAGCTTTGTGTAAGATACTCAAAAATATTGAAATATGTGGAATGCAGTTAAATGTTTAATGGTATCGTGTCAAACATTTTTCTATTTTTATAATCAAGTTTTTAATTAACAATTGTAGTATTTATGATACAGTGTGGTACTTTACACATATACATTAAGTAAGTGAATGTAATTGGCATACCTGTCTATCATGTCTTTGGTGAGACCAGTTAAAATCTTTCCTAGCATTTTGAAATGTACATTATTATGTTTTAGCCATTTCATTAGTGTTAAATACATTTGTATTTTTGAGCAATTTGTTATTTTTTTAAAAAGAGTTATCTAGAAAGGTATTGCTGAATTTTTAGAAAGTACTTGCAAGCTGGGGGTGTTAGGCTCCTCTGCTATCCTTAGGTCAGTTCGTTCCAGCACACCAAAAGAAAAGGTATTTGGAATTAAATGTATTAATTTTTCTCCACCTGGCACAAAACATTTGTTTTTTAAGCAACCAGAACCTAAAGAACATCCCAGAACACTTACTATAACAGCACTTTTTCAGTCTCCTCGTGCCCTTGGGAAACTGCCCTCAATGAGTGAAATGAAATCAGTGAATTTAAAATAGTTCAGTGTATCAGAATGCATCATTGGATAGTGCTGCTTAGTGGCATTGTACTCACAGCCTGCCCTTCCGTTTCAGAGCTTTTTTAGGACCAAAGGATATATTTCCTTACTCAGAAAACAAGGAGAAGTACGGAAAACCAAATAAGCGGAAAGGGTTTAACGAAGGCTTGTGGGAGATAGACAACAACCCAAAAGTGAAGTTTTCAAGCCAGCAGGTGAGTCATGTTACATAAAATGTATGTATTAGTTCAATCTTGTCTAATAATCAGTGCCCTAACTATAAGAAAATATGTACTAATATAAAAGCCTTGTGAATGTCACATTAACTTGTACTTATAAAATTAAACCTTTATCTTTTTATGTCAGTAAATTACTGAAATTATTCATTGCAGGCTGGGAACAGTGGCACATGCCTGTAATCCCAGCACTTAAGAGATCTGACAGGAGGATCATGAGTATGAGGCCAACTTTAGCAATTAAGTAATTTAGCAACACCTGGTCTCAAAATAAGACCTACAAAAGGGTCTGGGATGTAGACTACTGAGGAGGCTCTGGCTTCAGTTCCCACCAACACGCACACACACACACACACAGTGATTAATTGTATGAGTAAAGAGATCCCTGTAAACAGAAATACTCAGTTAATGTTCAGTTAATGTTTCTTGATTAAAAGTTATTTAATTCACTGTTGAACTTACAACCATATTAATCTCTTAAGTTTACATTTTTTAACTTAAAAGGCACGTGGTTTTCTTATTCTCTGTTTCTAAATCCATCCTAGAATTCTAATGTCTTACAATATAAACGTCATAGGTTAAATTAAATGTGTGATGAAAGTATTTATAGCTCCCTGCAAATCACATTTAATGTCTAAAGAGCTGCCTCCTTTTCTGTATTATTTATCAAAAGGTTTATTAGTTTACATTATACTAAATTTTTATGATGTGATTTGCTTTTACCAAACTTGTATGATTTTTCTTACACAACAGAAGTTACTATTTAATTTTTTTCAGTGCTAGTATTGACTTTTTTTTGAGGTACTGGAGATTATATGCAGTGCCAAACAAGTACTCTATCACTGAGCTAAATCTTGAGCCCTTTTAGAGTTTATTTTGACACAGGGTCTTGGTAAATTGCCTAGGCTGGCCTTGAACTCGCCATCTTCCTACCTTAGCCTCCTATGTAGTTGGACTTACAGCAGGCTTGTGCCACTGCTCCTGGCTGCCTGGTTTTGATGTTATTTTAAAAATGTCTTTACTTCCAGTTGTACCATTGAACTGTATCACACTATATTTCCCTTTTGGGACAGTGTTAGGGATTGAATGCAGGGCGGTGTACACATAGCCAAGAGCACTAGCCTGCTGACTGTATGCATCCTCAGGCCTGTTTCCACTCCCTGTTCCTCTCCCTCCCGTCCCCCTCCCCCATTTGTCTTTTCTGGTTTGCTGAGACTCTCAGACAAGGCCTCAATAGATAGCGGGTAAGCATGCTATCACTGAGCTACAGCTTCAGCCCTTCAGAGTCTTTTCTTTACTTCCAGGTGGCACATTTTGGCCATTCCATCATTTGTTTCCACTTTTCACTTGATACCTAGGTAGTTTTGCGGTAGAGATCTAAATTTCTACTTCATAGTAAAATATTTGGTAGGTTACATGGATAAAACCAAGTAACTTTCTGTCTTTACCAAAAGTATGACTGACTGTGTTGCTCAGATGCACTGTGTCCAGTGGTGTGTTCCTGGAGTCTGGGGAAAGCAAAAAGATTTGACCATCATGAGTTTTAAAAGTTGCTGTAGTGCTGTAATTTTCAGGACTTTTACATTATATTGTTAATAATAACTTTGTGGGTTTTAGCATTCCCTTGTTTACAAAAGAATCGGTGCTCAGGGCTGGGGACATAGCTAGCTCAGCCAGAGCCCTTGTCTAACATTTATGAGGATCTGAATTTGATTCCCCAACACCACAAAAAAATGCTGAAGGTTGGGTGTGGTGGTGCATGCCTGTAATCCTAGCACTCAGGAGGCTCACGCAGGATGATTGCTGCCAGTTGAGGGCCATCCCGGGTTACCCAGTGAGTTCAAGGTCAGCCTAAACTGCATAGTGGAACCTTGTCTCAAAAAAGACTCAAAAAAAGCTAAAAAATTTTGAGTTTTGTAACATTGTGGATTTTCTGTAGTGGCATTAAACTATTTCTGTTATTATAATTTTATTTGTTCTGCAGTATCAGGTTGATTCAGGGCCTTTACTCTGAGCTATGTCTCCTATCTCCCGTCCCCATTTTTAAAAAAGTTTGAGACAGCGTCTTACTAAATTTCTCAGGCTGGGCTTGAACTTTTGGTCTCCCTATCCCAGCCTCCCAGAGTGCAGGGATTAGAGGTGTGTACCACTGTGTGTGGCAAAACTTTTTATATTGTATATATTAAAATATGGAGGTTGAGGCAGAAGGATCTCTGTAAGTTCAAAGCATTCTGAGATACATAATGAATGCAAAGTCAGCCTGAACTACATAGTGAGATCCTGTCTCAAACTCCTTCCCCCTGAGAAAAAGTCCTGTGGAAATCAGGGTGCTTTTCTAACTTCCTTGCAATTAGACTTTCTTCTTCTCATAAGTACATGTTTAAACTGGAGAGCCTTACTTTATGAAATTAGTCATAGTGTGTTGTTCGCAGGCATCAACTAAACAGTCAAATGCATCATCTGATGTTGAAGTTGAAGAAAAAGAAACTAGTGTTTCAAAGGATGACAGTGATCATGAAGAAAAAGCAAGCAATGAGGTATGTTTAATTTCTCTCGCATTTTAAATAATACCATTTTGTTGCAAGGAAGGAATTGGGCCAGGCGTGGTAGCACACACCCATAATCCCAGCACTCAGGAGGCTGATGCAGGAGGAATGTTGCGAGTTGGAGACCATCCTGGGCCAGCCTGCACTGCATAGCGAATCCCTGTCTCAAAAAGACTGAGAACAAAAAAGCAAGGAAGGAATTGTAAAACGAGTTGACCAGGGCCAAGCAGGAAGTAATTTTTGAAGTACTTGAAAAATGAATGAGAACACGCAAGAGGTGCTTTCTCTTGTATTAAATATAGCATTGTAAAATAGTTTCTGCATCCATAACATACATGGATTTTAAAAATTTCTTTAGGGATTGAGCCAACATTGTTAGGCCAGTGCTATACCACTAAATTACATCCTTAGTCCTTTTCAAATCTTTGCTTAAGTTGCCCAGGCTGGCTTTCAATTTAGGATCCTCCTGCCTCAGCTGACTATTTGGGATTATAAGTGTATATCACAATACTTGCCTTGGATGTTTTTATTTGCAATTACTGCAAAGCATAAGGTCAGCCATAAAGTGGGTGAATCACAGTTCACTCAGAGTGTTTTTAAAGAGTAGTATTGTGGGATGGATGTACTGGACAGAGCACTAGACTGACTTTCTTTAAAGCTAGGTTGATTTGATGTCTGTGTGACTATCTCACCTAACATTTCTAGTCTTCATGAGATGACTGTTGGATGGTCTCTAAAATCTCAGCCACCTTTTAAAAACCACAAGCATAATTCTTAGCGTTCTACTGTAGAAGTGGTTTTATAAATTTAAATAGACAAGTTCTGGTATGCTGGCAAATGTGACATTTTATATTTGAGCTGACAGTGGAAATGTATTTTCCCTGAAGAAGAGGTAGGCTGTTACTTACACTTCATAAGGTTTTGTGTTTATTTTTATTTTATTTATTTTTTGTTTCGTTTCAGTGTTGCAGATTGCAACCAGGGCCTTTGATAATACTGTGCTAAGACTTAATGTTTATAATTTTAAAGGTCAGAGAAGCAAAACAGATTTCCTAAGTACCTTTAGTGAAATGTGTTTGTGATTTTTAGTTTAAGAAAGCTTCTTTCGTTCTTGGCATAATTTATTCAATTTCATCTGTGTGTGGGCGTATTTTTTTTCTCCTTAGGATATGACTAAAGCAGTTGACATGAGCACTCCAAAAGCTGCCAGAAGAGGGAGGAAGAGAAAGGTAATTTCATTGACCAACCATAGGAATCTTTAGAAACATTTTATTAACTTATTTGTGCATAAAAAAGATGATAAAACCTTACTAAAACTTAAGTTTTTAATCCTTTTTTTAAAGGTTAGATGTTTCTTGTTGATATAGCTATAGCACTCTTAAGATGAATTGAATCATAAAGGAAATAAAATGTAAAAAGCTATTGCTCATTTATTAGTTTTCATTTATTTTGATGACTGTCTCAGTTTTCTCTGTAAAATAGGTGGTGATACATACATAGTTACAGTGTTACTGGAAGGACTAAAGTGTCATCCATCCTGATAATGTTCTGTCACAACGTGTGTGTGAGATGAGAGTGTCAAAATACAGGGCTGAGTATCTGGTGGGCTTTTAATGTGTCTCTTCTTCATTGTAAGTTTTGTTCACACCTTTTCTGACGTATTTCTGACTATTACATGCTGAAGATACAAAAACACTGAATGAGTCTCTTGAAGTATGGACATAAATAATTACAATGTCTCTATATACTTGGGAAGGGATTTGATAAATTCAACAAGTTCTTAAAAAACAGGCAGAATTTTACCCAAGTGTGGAAGCACATACCTGTAATCCTAGCACTTAGGGGAGGCTGATGCAGGAGGATCGCTGTGAGTTTGAGGCCAGCCTGGACTACACAGCAAGACCCTATCTTAAAATCCAAAAACAACAGCAAAAAAGATAGGCAGCATTTTATCAGGCATCTAGATGGAGGGAGGACTACTGAGGCAATCTGAATATATGATGTACAGGTACATAGGGAAAATTACATTACAGACATTTCCACTGACATTTAGTAAAGTGGCCCCTCGGTTCACGAACTTAATTTGTTCTACAAATTTGGAAAAGACAGCCACGTTTGTGTTGGTGGGGGAAAGCTAGCTGGCTACAGTTCTCTTTGTCACCTGTTCTCTTTGTCACCTGATGCATAGTTTGCAAACAAAAACAAAAGTTTGCCAAACGTTTCTGTTTGTGAACCACAGTGTCAGTTGTATTAACCGATTTTAAAAGTTAGAGGCAAATGGATATAAAACTCCAGTGTTATCCTGAAGAACTGGAACATAGAGAAAGATAGGAAACCAGAGTCATTTTAATCTCTCCTTTGTTAAGACAGTGTGATAATAGGAAGTGAACTGGATTGGTGAGACTAGTTCACTGAAAACCTCATTCAGAATACTAACTCTACTCACCTAGGCATGGAGCTGCACAGTGAGGAAGACAGGTTGCTGTTGTCATTGAACTTACATTGTTATCAAGACAAAGTAAAGGTATACTTTGTGTTCTTGCGTTTTGCTTTATTGTGCCTTGCAAAACCAAGCTTGTTTCACAAATTGAGGATTTGGCAACTTGAACAAATCTACATTGGACAAATCTCCCAGTGCTATTTTCCAACAGCATTTGATGAGTTTGTGTCAGATTTTGGTAATTATCACAGTATTTCAGACTTTTATTATTTTATTTGTTATGGAGATTTGTGATCAGTGAATGATCTTTGATGTTACTGTTGTTACATATGTAAGACACTGAACTTAATTGCTATTGTGGGTGTTCTAACTGCTCATTCCCTGTCTCTTCTCGCCTTGGGTCTCTGTTCTGTGAGACACAAACAGTATTCAAATTAGCAATAACCTTATGGTGGCATGTGTTCAAGTGAAAGGAGAAAGTCACCTGCTGCTCACTGTAAATTAGAACCTAAAAATGATTAAGCTTAGTAAGGAAGTCATGTGAAAAGCTGAACCTAGGTTGAACCCTAGCCTCTTGGGCTTGTAGGCAAGTTAAAATGAAAGGAGAAAGAACTTGAAGAAAGTTGAAAGTGGTACTCTACTGAACATAAAAATAAGAAAGCAAAACAGACTGACTTGCTGCTAATGGAAAAAGTTTTAGTGGTCTGGATAGACACCACAGTTCACAGCCCAGACAGAAGCTGAAGTGTAATCCAGGGGAAAGCCCTGTCTGTCTTCAGTTCTGTGAAGGCTGAGGGAAGTGAGGAAGCTAGCGGCAGAACAGACTGCAGGCAGCGAGATTAGTTCATCGGGGTTAAGGAAAGAAGCTGTGTATATTCCTAAAAAGTTCAAGGTGAAAGCAGTAGGTGCTGATGCAAAAGCTACTGCTAATTATCCAGAAGTTCTAGCTAAGTAAGATAATAGAGGTTACACTACACAGCCAGCTTTGAGTGTAGCCAGAACAGCTCACATTGGAAGAAGATGCCATCTATGACTTACAGGTAGGTGAAGTACGGGTCCAGCTGCAAAACTTTAAAGGATAAACTGACTCTTGCTAGTCTAGTGTAGCTGGTGACTTGAGGATGAAGCTAGTGTTCATTTCCTTCCTGAAGGTACTAGGGCCCTTAAGTATTACACTTAATAGGCCTCTGCTCTCTTAATGGAACAAGAAGGTATGGATGACAACATAAATGATATCATGATATACTAACATGATACACTATATACAACATGATACAACATACACTATATACTATATACATTATATATATATATACACACTATATACATGATATATATACTATATACATGATACAAGACATATACTAACATGATACACTATATACAACATGATATACTAAATATTTTAAGCCAACTGTTGAGTCATACTGCTTTTCAAAATACTATTGCTCATTGACAGTGCACCTCATCACCTAAGGGTTCTGAGGGAGATACTCAGTAACATTAATGCTTTCATACTTGCTAACACATCTACTTTGCAGCCTTTATGCCTGAGCAAAGAATGGTTTCTTGAGATATGACCTGTTCTTTTGAGTATACTACAAGCACTGTGGAAACAACAAAGACTTTGTTAGTGAAGTTATTGATAAAGCAGTGGCAAAATTTGCAAGGACTGACTCCAGTTTTGAAAGATGTTCTCTTTGTAAAATGCTATCAGACATCATTATATTCTATAGAGAATCTTTCATGAAATGAGACTCAGTTGATGGGTCAAACTTCATTGTCTTAAGAAATCACCGCAGTTACCCTAACCTTCAGCAGCCACCAAGGTTCCAGTCAGTAGTCATCAGCACCAGGTTAAGGCCCTCCACTCATGAAAGGGCTGGGGCTCACTGAAGGCATGTTTGTAGCATTTTTGAAGCCATTTTTGCTTTTACTTTGTATTTTTGTGATATCAGAGATTGAGACCAGGGCCTCACATAATGCCAGGCAGTGTACCACCAACCTACATCCTCAGCCCTAATAATAAAAGCACTTTTTAATTAAAGCCTGTACATTTTTAAAGGCATAATGCTGTTAATAAACTTACTACAGAGTGTAAAACTTAAGTTTTACAAATTTGTGACTCACCTTATTACAGCGGTCTGGAATGGAACCTACAGTATCTTTAAGGCATGCTTTTAAATGTGTAAAACAAGAGAGTTAAAGTGTGGGGAGTTGATAGGTTAGAAAAGGCCTTCCAAAAGAGTTTCATGAGCTTAGAAGAACAGGATAGTGAGTTTTTAATATGGTAAGTGAGAAATGGGATTTACACATGCTCCAGGAGGTTAAGTTGATTATTGATTGAAAGTGGTTGGCAGAGTGGGACAGAATCTAGAATGATTGTAGTGTGTGTATGCTTAGATGAATTGAGCTCAGGAAGGCAGAGAATGTTGGAGATCAAAGTGGGAATTGTAGTGAAGACAAATACCATTCTAGTACCACAAGGAGAAAAAGAAAAATTAAAATGTAGTCACTGATTTAAATAAAGATGAGATAAATGTGTCAAGAGAAAATGCTTATTGGGATATATACAGAAACTGGACTTCTGAGTGATTCTGCAAAATAAGGCTAAGAATGAACTGCCTGGAAAATGAAAGAGAATAGATCACTCTAAACAAAGGAGAGAATTTTAAGAACCATGGTGTGATTCAATGTCCTGTTGTGGACAGGCTCTAAGAAGATATCTGACAGTTAGGCTTCCCCTCGGGTACTTCAGTGTCGTTAGAGGAATGAGGAGTAAGGACAGAGAGAAGTGGATGGGAGAATTAAAGTAACAGTATACTTTTGAAGCCTTGGAAGGAAAAGAAGTAATACAGCAACTTCGCAGGGGTTTACATAGGTGTTTAAAGTAAAAAAAAAAAAATAGATGCCTGAACTTTTTTTTTTTTTCAAAATCAGAAAAAGTGGAAGATGTGAAATGAGTTGATTTAAATTGTTTTTCTGTAAGGATATGCTAGGTGAGGTAAGGGAAGGCAGATTGGAAGGAATCGACCTCAGGAAAAGATGAGCATTTTAGCTTGTTTAATGCAGAGAAAGGTAGAGGCTGCACAAATCTCTAGGGAATCTTGGAAATTCCTTCTTACAGGACTCAGTCTCCCTCCTGCAGACCCAATTCAAAGCAAGACTTTCAGACTGGGTACAAGCCCTGAAGTGAAATGAAGTGGATCAAAAATTTGTGCTAGTTGTTCATGGCCTAAAATAAAGGGTAAAGGAGTGATAAATGGCTTTGAAATCCCAGCTGTGATTTTAGGCCACCCCACTAAAGTGCAGCAGCTTGGCAATTACAGGGCATAGAAGGCAAAATTGTGTAATAATCCTTGAGCGATTTATGAGAGTGCTGTAGCAAAACTGAAGATGCAGAGGGCTTTGAGGAAGCATATCAGTGGTAGTTTTGGTACTGAGAATTAAGCCCAGGGTCATCACAGTAAGCTACATCCTAGCCCTTTTCAGTTTTTGAGAACAGGGTCTTGCTAAAATTGTCTAGGTGAGACTCAAACTTCAGATCTTCTGTCTCAGCCTAGCTCAGTCTTGGGATTACAAGCATGTGCCGCTGTACTTTTTTTTTTTTTTTTGTAAGGCAAGGTCTTGTTGGCCTAGGTTGGCCTTCTGTTTGCAGCCCTCCTGCCTTAGCTAGCCTCTGCATTGTTGGGATTATAGGCATGAGCCTCCATGCCTGATCCGTAAGGTGTTGGTGTTGCTCTGTGTGTGTGTGTGTGTGTGTGTGTGTGTGTGTGTGTGTGTGTGTGTGTGTGTGTTTTGGTCTTTTGAGACAAGGTCTTGGTATGTACTTTAGGCTGGTCTTTGAACTCACTATGTAGCCAAGGTTGGTTTGGAACTCGTAGCAGTCCTCTTCCCTTAGCCTCCCAAGTGCTGGAAATTACAGGCATCTGCCACCATGTGCACCCTCATGAGGCTTTGCCTGTGGGACAGCTTTAGGTAAGGTAAAGAAAGGGAGTAAATAGAAGGTGGGGCCGTACACGGAGAAAATGGATTGAAAGTTAGCTGTCTCCAAAATTAAGTAAAGTATGGAAGAAATTAGTTAAAATGTTTAAGATATTTAAATATGTTTATATTTAAAATCATTAGGTTTTCTCTAGTTCAAAATAAATTTTGTTTTTAAATTTTATTTTCATGAGGTGTAGTGCTTTTTAATGTGTTTTATTTTTGCAGTTCAGGGATTACAAAGCCCAGGGTCTTTGCATTGAGCTATGTCTCCAACCCTTTTTTCAGTTTTTTATTTTTATTTTTATTTTGAGACAGAGTTTTCTAAGTCACTGAGTTGCCCAAGTGGGCTTGAACTTGTTTTCTTATCTCAGCCTCGTAGAGTAAAGGGATTACGGTACAGACATGCCTTATCCATCCCTGGCTGAGGGGTGGTTTTGACTTGTGTAATTTTACTTTAATAGTCCAAGGTCATGGCTGGTCTTCTCCCTAGTAGTTAGTGTAAACACATTTTTATTGTATTAATTGATGAACTTGTTGGTTTCTCCTCATACGATCTTTGCTGCCTTTATTTACCAAAAGCAGAAGGTATAATAAATGAAGAGAGTTAATTTGGTTTTTTGCTGGGTAGAACTGATCCATTTAGGCTGAATTTTGGAGAACTTCTGTTCTCTTAACTCATCAGCGGGAAAAGCGCTCTCGTATAGTGGATTGGATTCTCACCTTTGGGTACCTGTGGAGATTTCTGGTTCCCTGGTCCAAGAGCTACAGGTCAGGATTGGCTAGGGAACAAAAATTCTTAACCTAAGCTAATGTTTAGGGAGCAATTTTTGCAGTGTTCGCAAGAATAAGAATTATCTTAGATGAGTTTACTAACTTAAATATGCATTGTTGCTTTCCAATCATAAAAGCAATAAAAATACTTAAAAACTAACAAAAAAGAAATGCATAGGTGGGCATGATGGTACATCGCTACAGTCCCAGTACCGTGGGAGACCAAAGCAGAAAGATCAAAAGTTCAAGCCCAGCCTGGGCAATTTAGTGACTTAGGGGAGACTGTGCCCCCTCCCCCCAAAAGCATACATTATTAGTCAGTCAGAGATTTATTTACGTGTCCTTTATTACGAGTTTTCATAATACTCTTAGAAGAGCAGTAGTAGTTTCTTAATCATCAGTAAATACAATATGAATGATTTACTGGATTCTTGTCAACATTGGACATGTTAGGAAATCAGATCATAGAGTAAAAGGCAGTTTAAAATTGATTAGTATAAGACTGAATTATGCATGTTTTAAGTTCTGTCTTTGCTCTTAACTTTTTCTGAAAAACTGTAGTTAATGCTGACTTCTAAATAGCCGAGGAGTAGGAAAATAGCTGTTCACTGGGCGTAGTGAAGCACAGCTATAATCCCCGTGCTCACGAGGGCTACAGTGAGCTCGAGGCCAGCCTGAACTACATAGCGAAACTCTCTCTCAAAAAACCCCTTCAGAGATCAGTCCAACCTTCTGTTTCTTTGCTTTTGCAGTTATGATCATCACTACTGCATCATGTTCGCATTTCCTTTCTAATCGGTGGTTCTTTGTTTTGTTTTGGTTTTGGTTTTGGTGTCTCGTCATATAGTTCAGGCTGGCCTTGAATTCATAATGTAGCCCACGCTGGCATCGAACTCACAGGGATCCTCCTGCTTCAGCCTTCCAAGTGCTAGGATTACAGGCATGCACCCCACGATACTTGGCTTAATTTATGGTTGTTAACCCTTGTTCCACTACAGTGCTTGAGTCAGCAGTACTGATTCTCACTTGGAATCATTCTCTCTTCAGGAGGTTATACCAGAATTTAGGAGAGGGCATTACAGTTTGCAGAGATCCGGCTTTATGGAAACAGTAGTAACTCATACGGAAGAATGTCAGGTATCAGTCTCAGTTTAGACATAGAATGTGTATATATTAACAAAGTTAGAGAGTTAAAATAGCAGAGTTAACAGCATAATTGCTTTGTACTTTGGTTCCCATATTATGTCAAGAATCTTAACTTTATTTTTAGAAACGATTTTTTTTGGTTGAATTTTTTAAAGGTGAATTAAAAAATAGTGTTCTAGGGTTATTATAATAGTTTGAGGATGCTGCTCTGATAAGTTATCTAAAAATTAAAAAGATTATAAAGATGTCACACTTGCTTGGCTCATAATGGATCGATATTTTTGCTATTGAATTAAAAGTTTGAGAGCATGAACTATTTGCTAAATAAGTTAATTAAATGTTTGTGATTCAGGCAGAAAAAGTAGAAACGGAGGAGGCAGGAGTAGTGACAACAGCAACAGCATCTGTTAATGTAAAAGTGAGTCCTAAGAGAGGACGACCTGCAGGTAGGCATATTATTTAAATATTTGTGTGGCTTGTGATTAATGTTCCAGTCCCTTGAAAGTGTTGCTGCCTCGTGTGTTCTGAAATGAATGCATAGACAGTTGAGGTCAGCTTTATTGCATAACGAAAGGGATACAGAAAAGTCTGAGAAATGCAGTTTCATTGTGCAGATACTGTATTAGGCAAACTAAGAATGGTATGATACTAATAATAGGCCATGTAATCTGATGTATGGGACCCCAGGTATGTATGCACTGGTTTTGACAGAAATGTTGTATATAACTGTATGTGCAGCATATCAAAGGAGGTACACATGGTTCCTGCTGTGTGACATAATACTCAGGTTGGAAGTAGTTACCTTTTTCACTGTTAGGCATAAGCTTTCTAAGTAGAGCCAAACACCGCATTTTTATCAGCTGCTTATTTGCATTATATTTATAAAAACCTAACATGCTCTTCATTGCCTTAGTATTTTCTTAACTTGTCAAATAGGACCTTCCTAATACAAAGTAAAAAAGAGAAAATAAACAAAAATTGAGCCAGTGTTTTTCTGTTTCATAATAGGATTCCTACTGAAGAGAGCTAAAATGAATAATAACCAGAGGGGGAAAAACCTGAGAATTTACTTACATAATATTTTAGAATACAGTACTGTCATAATGGGTCAAATTTGTGGCATTAGGATACTTAATTCTGATACAGGCTGAGAGATGACTTTGGAAATGTCTATTAACTAAAAGTGATTTTAAAGTTGAATTTGCGACATCACTGTTAGAACATGGATGAAAAACACTGTTTAAGCCCTTTTAGATATACTGAGGACAAGTTGAAAATTATGCCGTTCTTGAGATTTTTTTCTTTTGCTCATTTGATCCATGGAGGTGTATGTTTTAAAAGAAATTTGTAAGTCACTATCTATAGTAATACACTAGGTGAGGCTTTATGTAGTATGTATCATTTGTAACTTTTGTATATATGAGATTTGTATTTTTACAGGAACTAGTGATGATTTTTTTTTTCTCCCACATGAATGTTAGCTACAGAAGTCAAGATTCCAAAACCAAGAGGGAGACCGAAAATGGTAAAACAGCCTTGCCCTTCAGAGAGTGACGTGTGAGTTTATTTTCATGTGTATAACTAGTTGTTCAGTGAATGACACCTTCAGGTATATGCCTATATCACTTTGCATTTTTACCACTTCTGTCTTATTTTATAGGATGTGTGTTGCTTACTGTAACTGTTTTGATACTTGTAAAGCTTACAGGGGAAATGGAGAAAATTTTGTAAAAAGTAAAAATTGGTAGAGAATCAATTTTGATGATATTTTATTGGTCTATTTAAGAACTTTTCTTGGTACTAGAAGACATAAAAGTACTTTTTGCCATGCAGGGTAAACTACAAAAGGGAAATTGGGCAAAGTACTGTGTTGAAGGAAATTTAGATATATTTTAGATAATGGCCACAAATGTTTTTATCTCCGTCAGAGTGAGTGCTTTAAAATAGTACTAAACATTTTTGTAGTGAAAATTTGGATTTATTTTAGAAAAGTTAGTTACCAAAAAAGTATTCTTTCTTTTTGTCCCACCCTCACCTCCTATACTTAAGGATCCTGTTTAGTTTGGCTTTTCTGGAAAAAATTTAACAAGGGGATATATATTTGGACCATGGAGGTAAACCTTTTTGTAGCTATTGTGTTTAAAGATTTTATATGGAAGGCTCAAGTGAAATATGTCAATTAAATGATTTACATCTCAATTACTTGGGACTCTAAGGCAGGAGGATCACAAGTTTGAGGCCAGCCCAGACTGGTAAGTTAGACTTTGCCTTAAAAAATAAAGGAACAGATGTACAGTATTATTTTTATAGGAACATTTTAAATTATAGAATGATACTGCATAGTTTACTTTTTTTTTTTTTTTTGAGACAGGGTCTCACTGTGTAGTTAGGGAAGCCATCAACTCATTATGTAGCCCAGGCTGGCCTCCGACTCTGCAGTCCATATTCCTCAGCTCCCAAGCACTGGGATTACAGGAGTGCGCCACCATGCCGTGTTCAGAGTTGGTACCTTTCAACCAAAATATAAACTGCACCCCCCTTCCTTTTTTTTTAATGATTCAAGGCATTGAATCTAGGGACACCACCTCTGAGCTACATTGCTGGCTGTTTTTATTTTGTATTTTGAAAGAGTATCTTACTAAGCTGCCCAGGTTGCTCTTCAACTTGTGATTCCTCTACCTAAATTTCCTTGAATAGCTGGGACTATGGGAATGCACCACCATGCCCGGCTGGCCCCCCTTTGCTTGCAGTTCTTTGGATAAGTACTAAGCCTCACATATACCTATGCACATATTTTACCAGAGAGTTCATCTGAGTCTTAAGCCAGAATATATTTAAAGACATTTATTTTACTGTAAAATTGGCTGTTAAAATATTCTTAAAAATAAGCTGGGTGCAGTGGCATGCAGGTGAAGTTCTCTGGCCGAGGCAAAGACATTACTTGAGCCTGGGATTTGGGGGCAAACCTCGGCAAAATAGACCGTATCCTTTAAAAAAAATTTTTAAAGAACTTTCAATTAGTAGCATGTAAAAAAATTAAGAAAATAGATTTTAAGGATTCTTAATACAAAAAAAAGTAATGCATACGTTAAGCAGCTGAATTTAGCCATTTCACAATATATAGATGCCATCAAACATGTATGCTATAAATATATATAATTTTTGTCAGTTAGAAAGTAATGCCACAAATATACGACAGTGTCATTACTGCAGTGAAATTAGGAAGTTGTGCACTTTTTTTGTGGGTGAGTTTGTTTGCAGGCAGTGTTCCCTAGAAATGCTGAAACTCTGGGAAAATATTTTGAGACCCCTATTTTGAACATAGGGATGATTCTGGATTAGGCCCTAGTTTTCCCTGGACCCTGGAAAGTATCCCTTTGCCTCCACAGCTTTTGGCTAATTCATGTGGAAGTTCTCTATGATTCACTATCCTCTATAGCTGGGAAAATACTGCCAACTATAATGAGCAGCTGTCTCAACTGGCTTTCAGACTGTAAGGATTTGTAAAACCTTTCAGAGTTGTTCTGATGGAATTTGGTGTCATTCTTAATGCATTATTTTATCATGTGCTCCATTCCAGGTAGCTTCACGTACAGTGGTCTCATTCACAAGATTTTCCCAAATGTGCTTGTCTGTTTGTACTTAATTACACATAGTTTGAGTTTATAGATTTTCCTAATAATCACCCTTGAAAACTATGTATCCACGAAGAATGAAGGCAGTTCAGGAGCCATGTTCCACCTGAAGACTCTGGAGACTGAACCTGAGGCCTTCACACTGACTGTGTGCCCAGCCCACTTTTTTTTTTTTTTTTTTTTTTTTAATTTTGAGATGGCTTCTCACTGAGTTGCCCTCACTTGCCTTCTGGCCCTCCTCCCTCAGCTTCAGAGTGCTGGGATGTGCAGGCATGTGTCACCATGCCTGGCTCCAGTGAGAATTGCTAATGGCAGCTATATCCTCGATTAGATCTTTGACCCAGGGCTGTCTGAATTTGAAAATTCTACATCCTTATTTAAAAAGAGACCGCTGAACCTATAATCCCAGCACTTGGGAGGATGAGGCAGGAGGATCGCTAAGTTTGAGGCTACCCTTGACTACATAGTTCAAGGTCAGCCTGAATTCTCCATATTGAGAACCCTGTCTCTCAAAAAGGAAAAAAGCCTCTTGAATTATCAGTATTTTGCCATGAAAACTCTTCAACCAAAGCCACAGATTCATTGAGTACATTTTCTTCTGTCACGCTGTCCTAGTGCAACAGTTTTATTCGTTGTTAGAGAGCACGAAAGTTGTCCTTAGAGGCTTGGGATGGGCGAGAGTGTGGTAGTGGATTCCAAAGTACAGTCATGGGAGGAAGTGTTTCTAATGCTGGGTAGTGCAGGTAAGGATAGCTGCAGTCTGTGAGAGTTTGTGACACAGTGAAGGTATGAGGAGAAGAAGTGCCGGTTATGCTTGATCATTATGCACTACATGCATTTATCAAATTATACTATATTCCATAGTACAAATATTGTCAATTAGACGCTTGTAAAAGGGTTGAGAATTAGCTCAGTAGTAGAGTGCTTATCTAGTGTAAGCCAGGTCTCAGGTTTAATATTCACAACACAGAAATCGGTTTTAAAGAATTTGGGTGCCCAGCTGCTTAGCTCCAAAGTGAACGCAACATTTAGGTTTTTGTTCTTGCTACCAGTTGGCAATAGATAATCCTAAAATAACAGTAGCTTCTAATATTTATTTATGGGGATTGAACCTCAGGCCTCTGAGCAGTAGCACTGCACTCTGAGCTTTCTCCCAGCCCTTTCTATTTTGAGAAAGGCTCGCTAAGTTGCCCGGGCTGGGTGAAATGTGGGTTCCTCCTGCCTCAGCCTCAGATGTACCTCACATTGCTAATGTACCACCTTGTGCAGCTAAGTTTGTTACTCATGCTTTGTGGAGAGCTACCTTTGGTAGTATGACTGGGCATACTGAGTGGAGAGCAGAATTCAACGAAGTTCTTGGAAAACTCTTCATCATGGCAGTAGCACGTATCTGTTGCCAACTACTTTGCAGTGGATACTGAAATGACAGTAGGACAGAACCTGTAAAAGCTGAAGCCAAATTGTAATATTCACATAGGGGCGCGGATATAGCTCAGCGGCACAAGCGCCCACCTGGCAAATGCAAGGTCCTAAGTTCGATTCCTAGAACAAACAAAAAACATGTAAGAAATGTTTGTGATAAGCTACTGGGATATTTGGGCTTGTCTTTGCATTAGTCTTTGCTTAATTAACATGTATTAGAGAACTAAAGAAACTACAGTTTTCTTAATGTTCTTTTCAACTATTACAAAGAGAAATTTGTTGGACTGGCGATGTAGCACTTGCCTAGCATTCTGAAGGCCCTGGGGGTTAAATCCTAGCACCATGTGCAGTCAATTTCATGGAAGATAGCAAGAAGGATCACAGGAAAAAGTCATTTAGCAAGCATTGTTTCCTTCATGGAATTTTTTTTGCTAATTTTTGAAAACTTGAAACAGTCTTTATTCTTAGGAGCTTACATAATGGCCTTTTTGTTGGTTTGTTTTGAGATGAGGTCTCACTATGTTGCCGAGGCACTGATCTTAGGCTCAAGTGGTCCTGCCTCAGCCTCTTGAGCTGGAACTATAGGGTTGATTTGCTATCTTTTGCTTTACTTTCTGGTGGTATAGAGATTAAACCCAGGGTCTTCACACTGAGCTGTTTGAGAATTTTGAGACCCTTGGGGTTTCACTAAGTTGCCCAAGTGAGTCTTGAACTTGTGATTCCCCTGCCTCAATCTTCCAAATGCTGGGATTACAGGTGCACACTGCTAAACCCAGTTTAGGAGACAGGGTTTTCTGCAGGCTAACCATATCCTTTATCACTGAGCTACATCCCCAGCCTGACTTTTGAAATATACACCTAAAGTCATGTTTTACAAAGCTGCACAGTGTTTCACTGTATATGTATTTTAATTTTAAAGATTTCCATATTTGGGTACCACCTTTAAAATACGTAATAGTCTAGGCTGAGGTTATGTGTCTATGACGGCACTTTGCTTAGTGTGGATGTCACCCTGTGTTTATTCACTAGCACCGTAACACACACACACACACACACACACACACACAATATCTCTATTTTACATTTGTAGACACATCCATTAGAATACTGCTATCTGAAGTAGACTGGCTGAGTCAGAAGGCATTTGTATTTTTAATAGTCACTTCTTTCCACAGCAGTTTGGGGAAAGGAAGTGGCTCGCTCGTAATGCTAAAGAGCCACGGAGATGTTTTTTATGTTTGACTTTATTCCCATTTTAAAGAAATATTAAAGTACTTAAGTTTTATGTATATGCCTTCTCTTCCATTGATTGAAAGTAAAAGGTGAACCCTGTATAACGTTTGAAAATAAACATATCCTGTGGTAATTTTCTGAAGAAGCAAAAAATGAAGATTTTCTTCGAAGTGTCTTAAGCCCTCAAGGAAGCATGTATGTGTAACGGAAATCAGCAGGCTTAGAATTGGAATACTGCGCACACCATGTAACCTCTGCCGCCGTCATTTTCTCATCTTCCAAATGAGAAGCACTGCACTGAATAAAGTCCCTTCTTAGTAAATCTTAGTAAAAATATCCCTGGATAGTAAAAACATTGTAGTTTTCAACAAAACTTTCCCAAGTTGAAGTACTTCATTTTTTAAATAAAGGAATTGCTATAGTTGAATGTAAACACAGAAAAGTAATTGTTAGCCTTTATATATTTGATTCTCGTTGAAGGACATACTTCTGGTGTTCAGATTCACATAAGAGTTACTCAGCAGTAATCAGCAAGCTAGGCAGGTTCACTTGTTCTGGGGGTGATGGGACTACTTAGATGGGAATCTTCTCGGCACTCTTTGGTGGTGGTCTTAATTGGCCATGTATTTACCATTACATGCCTAAGATATTTCTTTGAATTCCAGTTTGCTGTAACTTCTGCAGTTTGAGTTTTCCCAATTTGTCTACTTTAAAAACAGTTTATTCTTATAAATATGTAGACTATAACCTCCATAAGTGGGGCTGCATTTTTAAGCCATGGTTTTAATCCCCAGCACCATAAACAAAACAAACATATATTCTCTTTCCCTCTACAAGAGCCTGGAATCTTACTCGTGTCACACACTGCTGTAGCTCCAGAATTAAGAACAATGCCTAGCGCATTGCTAGTAATAGAGTATTTTTCTGAACCGATGAATCACAGCGAAACTTAGAAGCTGGGTACAGTGGTACACTTGGAGCCTGAGGCCAGCTACACAACATAGTGAGACTTTGTCTCAAAAAGAAAGAAACTTTAAAAGAGTTTCTGTTCACCTAATGGCCCTGTAATTTATGTTCTAATATATACAAAAAGGGTGTTTATAAGAATTCCTCTTAATGATGAGGTGATTAAGACATTTTTATTTAAAAGAGTTACAGATTTACTTTTTAAACAGAGTGCTATCCTGTGTTTTGAGACAGGATCTAAGTTCACTGAGCTAACCTTGAACTCAGAGCTGTCTTGCTTCAGTCTCTTAGTCTCTGGGATTACAGTTATCTAATTACTTGTTATAGATGAATAAGCAGCAAGATTAGAGATGAATGATAAATAATGACACGTGAAAGCTTATTTTCCATTGTTGCACTCCCAAAAATAGGGTTCCTGAAGATGACAAAAGTAAGAAAAAGGGGCAAGAGGAGAAACAACCTAAAAAGCAGCCTAAAAAGGATGAAGAGGGCCAGAAGGAAGAGGAGAAACCAAGGAAAGAGCCAGACAAAAAAGAGGGCAAGAAAGAAGCTGAATCCAAAAGGAAAAATTTAGCAAAAACAGGGGTTACATCAACCTCTGATTCTGAAGAAGAGGGAGATGATCAAGAAGGTGAAAAGGTAGACAGTTTACATGAATAAAATACTTGTTCTGGTTTTGAGAACATTAACCTGCATTTACCCTTGTGTAGGCTTCCATATTAGCCAAATTAAAAAGTATATTTGAAATTTACTGTATTTCTTTCCCTGAATTTATCTTACCTTTTCATGATTATGACCTGGAAATTAAATTGTATTTCCAGTAATCCGACCTCTCTAGAAAGGGTCAGAAATAAGTAAAGTTAGTTGTGATGAAAGAAGAATATAAAAGATTTGCTTCAATGAATCTATCTTCATGCCTATTGCATATTTATTTTCTCAGTGATCTATAACTTTATTTGGGTGCCTTTGAATCTTAATTGGGAATCTCATTAAAGTTATGTGTGCTAGATCCAGGTCACATAGACACTCTTGTTTTTTTCTGAGTTTTGTATTTTAATTTTTTAGAAGCCAAATTTATAAATAGGTTGAAGCATGTACTTGTCAGTAGTCAAGTTAAAATCACCATGTAGAGGCAAACAGTTCAGAGCAAGAAGTAGATTAAATAAAAAAATCAAACAAAAATTAAGTTTGCAAAGCAGAGATATAATTCAAACTAGTGTTGTTCTTCCAAGATTGTAATTGCATTCACTGATCATTGACTTGGTAGTGAACTGAACTCATCCTGACTTTTAAAACAGAAGCGAAAGGGTGGAAGAAACTTACAGACCGCTCACAGGAGGAATATGCTGAAAGGCCAGCATGAGAAGGAAGCTGCAGATCGCAAACGCAAGCAAGAGGAACAAATGGAAACTGAGCAGTAAGTATTTTTTTATTCTAAAGTTTGGGTTTTTAAGCTAGCATGAAATTCTTAAAACAGCAGACTTCATGAAGCCTTTCACAGTAAATTTCCCCATATAATACAAGTCCTGCATCTGTGGCGATGCTGAGTGAGGGTCATAGTCCAAGTGAGGATAAAATTCAGAGGCAGTTATCCTGTGAATTATTTTTCAATTTAAATAGAAAATGCACGTTTTACCTGTTAGTGGCTTTGCAGAAAATATCCTCTGCTATTTATCTGTCTGATGTATACAGAAAAAGTGATAATATATTGGTGGAGGAAGAATGCAAGAAATACTTCTGTGTGTTGCACCACCAGCAGGCCTACCCCTAAAGACCAGCAAAAACAACAAAAGCACAATTGGAAACCCAGGAAGCCAGTAAAAGTAAATCCAAAGGCTGACAGGGTTTGCATTCAGTGTGTATAGTGTAAGTCAGGTTCAGGTGTTTTCCCTTAAGTTTTGATACTTGGATATATAGTACTTACTTTCCATGGGGAATATACCTTTCATTGTATGATTTTATTAACAGAAGAAAGTCATAGCAGTGATAAATGGTGATTAGACTGTTTTTTGTTACATTTGTTTTCCTAGTTACTTTTAGATTCACTTCTGAGTTCTTCTCTGAAACATTTCTTTCCTTGTGAAGTGTCTTACACTGACTAAATTTTTTTGTTATTTAGTGAGGAGGTAACTTTTAAAATATGCTAAGACAAAGTTAATGATCAGTGAAACTTTAAACAATTCTTTAAGGTTTTTCTTTGTGCTGTATCTCTAAGCCGTCTTTATAGGTCCAGCATTTACCTCAGCATTCTTAATTGTTTGGAGGATTCATAAGCAGTGTTAGCTGCTTGAGGGAGTAATGCAAAAATTTATCCAAAGCTCAGAAGTGCTACTCCCAATGCTAGACGTTGAACACTTCTGTACATATTTTTTGTTATCTATCCTTTTCTATCTTCTCACTGGAAAGCTGTTGGACTGTTCGTTGCTTTTAACTTTATTGTGGCCCCCAAAATAAGATATAAATTAGTTGTTGCTTAGTAAATCAGCACAATTCTTCTTCAGTATCTCAAAGTTATCTTTATGTATTTCAGTTTCTTTTAAATGTCCTCCAATGTAACTTTCTCAAATTCTAATATTTGTGTTTTCTTTCCTTCTCCTGTTATTACAAAACTTTGTACTTGGACAGTTTTGCTCTGTAAAGCATTTCAGATGCAACTTGTGTGAAATGCATTATGCAAAATAAAGTTTATTGTATTGTATTCCCAGCCAAACAACATGTAATCTACAGTAATAAAAAATATATCTCATTTTGGGCTCAAAGCATTAATCCAGTTACTGAAAAGAGAATACAAGTGGAGCAAACAAGAGATGAAGATCTTGAGACAGACTCATTGGACTGAATTTCCCCTTTACCCCCTTGATGGAAGAATGTTCCAGATTCTAAATTGAGGACTTCATTATTAAAGGCATTATTACTGTGTTCTGATTGTTAACAAAATTTATTGTAAGGTACACACTACATACTAAGGTCAGCCATCATTCCTGTTAAGCTTTTTACTAAGCTTAAAATGAAGCTTTGTGTTTGATAGTTATAACAAGCCTAGATGAAGATGGTGGTTGTACATTATTCATTTAGAAAATATAAAAACTCGTTTTGTTTTGAAGCTAGGTATTAATTGGAATAGCTACTATACCCGAGAATGGGGCAGGTGTGCCCTTCCTTTGACATTCATTTGTTAATTCTTTAGACTCTTAATTGTTTTTTTAATCCTGAAAGATTAAGCAGTAGACTTGTTAAGAAAAAAAATGAAACTGTAACCAAAATTTTAAAATAAAGTTTTTTAAAAAAAAAAAACCTGATTTTTAGATACTTTTTTGTTCTTGTCTATTTTAATTGGTTTCTAATATGGCTTGAACTCTAAGCTAAGGTACTACAAATTAAGATTTGTTTTAAATGGTTATTTTTGTGATTTATAGTTAAATGGTACCTTTTCATTTGTGAAATGGTATGTAAATGTTAGTGGATGTCATTTGAAATACCGACTTTTCCCCCATTAAAAAAAAAATCATAGTATCTTAAGACAGCCTTATTTAAGTTTGAATTTAACTACACTTTGGACATGTGGGGAATGATGAAAGTGGTCTGTTTGGATGTGCTGCTCTGACGCAGAGTCCACTACACACTGATAGGCGTGCTCATCCCACTCAGCCTTGTCTGCCTGCTCATCTGAAGTTGAGCTGTTAACAGCAGTAGTGTTTGAAAGAAAAATTTCACTGTTGACAATGTCAAAATCATTTTGTGATCTCGCCGAATATTAGACTTTTATTTGGTATGCTGATTTTGAGTATTGTTTATATTTATACTAATGCTGTGGAAACTATAGCCAGTACCTTATACAAAAGGGATGTGGGCATTTGGTAATTAGTCACAGTGTTCCAATGTTTTAAAATATTTGTGTTAACATTTGATAGGCAGAATAAAGATGAAGGAAAGAAGCCAGAAGTTAAGAAAGTGGAGAAGAAGCGAGGTTAGTTATTTTACTTTTTAAGATGTTTAAACTATACCTAGAAAGTTAATAGACAATTTTTCATGATTGGTTTTAGAAAGACTCCTGTTTGTATATCCTACAAATACACTTTTAAAAATACTTCATATATCCCATTTAAATTTCACTTACTATTGTGGTGCTGGGGGTTGGACCCAGGGTTTATTATATATAGCTGCGTTCCCAGCCCTTTTAGAAATTTCCAGTGTCTCACTGAATTGCCCAGGCTATGGTTGAACCCGTGACCCTCCTACCAGAGTCCCAGGCGTTATAGGCATGCATCACCACACCTGGCGCATCATAAATTCTGCTATATTTTAAGCACAATCAAGGGGACATGCATTTATATGTAATGTTACTTGATGATACCAGAGTTTCCTAACCTTTGTCAAAAGCTGGATAATCTCCCATTTTGACAAATCCCTTGGGGTTAGATGTGTAAGGTGAAAGACAAGTAGTAAACTAGCAAAGGAAGGGGTTTAGTATTGGACACAGACTTGTTTATTGTGGGGAAGAAATGCAGCTGGACAGTCATTTTGTGCTTTGGCTGCATGCTGCTTTCCCAAGTCTATCTTTAAAAGTATGTAACTTAAGCTGTTCTTCATCTAGATGAGTTTCTTACTGAGTACTAAGAACAACTTTTAAAGCCACCATTTCATTATACTTTGCTTAGACTAAGAAACACTAGTTTTAGATAAGCTATTTACTGTTTTTCACGTATTTTAATTTATAGAAACATCAATGGATTCTCGACTTCAAAGGATACATGCTGAAATTAAAAATTCACTCAAAATTGATAATCTTGTAAGTGTTTAACTTCATTTAAAGATAATGCTTATACAGCTTATTTTTCTCATGATTTCATAAACAAATGTTAAGAGAAAATGGACAAGTACTAGTCATTTTGTACTGCCTTGAGATTTTAAAAAAATTCTTCAGAAATAGTTTGTATATGCTGTGGTAATTAACAGTTACAAAATTACTGTTTTGTTGTGAAGGATGTGAACAGATGCATTGAGGCCTTGGATGAACTTGCTTCACTTCAGGTCACAATGCAACAAGCTCAGAAACACACAGAGATGATTACAACCCTGAAAAAAGTAAGTTATTTCAGGTCATGTGATTTAAAAAAATTTTCTTGTTCTTTGTTTAAAAATAAAAACAAAAAGTCAATTGGGAAAACTTATATATTGTTTTCTTAGATACGACGATTCAAAGTTAGTCAAGTTATCATGGAAAAGTCTACAATGTTGTACAACAAATTTAAGAACATGTTCTTGGTTGGTGAAGGAGATTCTGTTATCACACAAGTGTTGAATAAGTCTCTTGCTGAACAAAGACAGCACGAGGAAGCGAATAAAACCAAAGATCAAGGGAAGAAAGGGCCAAACAAAAAGCTAGAAAAGGAACAAACAGGTATGTGGTAATAAATTTGAGGCCAGCTTTTAAACTTTCACCAGGACTGTACTTAGCAGGCACAAGGCCCAGGTTTCATCCCCAGCACTGGTGGGGGAGAAATAGTATGAATGATTTTAATTCACATGCAAAAAATACCTTCCGATCTGGGAGTAAGTTGGAAGTAGATACTGAATCTTTTTAACATCATTAATGACAGTTCATTTGCATTCATTCACTTTAAAATAGCCAAAATGGCTTTGATTCAGAGTTTTGGTGATTGTGTCAATGGAGTGAAATGGTGGCATCATGCAAAGAAAATGCATGTGAGCCACTCAGGAGCAGGTGATGGCTCATGGAAGTACCAGCGCAGGGTGGTTCAGCACAAGCCATGCCAGCCCGTGGAATCAAGGGGAGTTGGTTTTTTAAACATAAAAATGATTGTTAGTGAGGCAGATGACCCTGGAGAAAATATTTAACTTGTCCCCATAAAATCCCATAGTCCTTCAACTGCTTCTGGTACACACAACACACATGCACACGCACACGCACGTGTACATGTACACACCCATCCCCTTACAGTGCACAGAAATCTCTTAAGCAAAATGGAGCCTGGCAAGGCTGACACAAATAGTCAGGTCCTGTACACTGAACATACCATGTTTCTACTGTTAAGCTTATGTATGAATAAGAAAATAATTGCTTCTAGGTAGCATATAAATGCACTCAAGAGTGATGATAATGCCAGACCAACCACAGGTCACAGTGGCTGAGGTGGTGACATCTCTCTGCCCGCTGATGGCTGAGTAGTGCATATAGTCTTTTCATAGACAAAATGATTGGAAATAGTGTTAACTTTGGTTATGTGTGTAAGGTATGTATGAAATTAGTTTTGATTTCATCCATTCACAAGGGACTTTTTGTGCCTGTAAGCTTTCTTTGTTACCAATTCTGCAGGTTATTTTTTAAAGCTAATTCTAAATACACCTTTTTACTCAGTTTTTTTTTTTTTTTTTTTTGGACACGGAGTCTTGTTATGTAGTTCAGGCTGATGTTGAGCTCAGGGTAATCCCCTCCCTCAGCCTCCTTGCGTGCTGTGATTACCAGTGTGCCCCACCACTGCAAGCAATAAAAAAGGACTCTGAAATCAGAATAGTGCCCGTGATTCTAAATTAATAAACATCTACCTGGCAGATGCTTTAATGAACTAATATTTCAAAAGCAGTTGGATTCTCTCATCAGGCTATGATAGGTCTTCATTGATAATATTTATAGCAAAACCTCCTTGATTTATTTATTGACCCCCAGATCATGTCATTTAAAAACAACTTTCAACGCTTGTTTTAAAATGCAGTAATGATAAATGCTGAATCATTTCTTTTTTGGTACTAGGAATCAAACTCAGATCTTGGGCTTGCCAGCCAGACACTTGTGCTACTGAGCTATGTCCCCAGCCCAAATCATTTCTTCGAAGAAGCAATAATTAGTCATCATGTGCTAAATAAATCACATTAATCATCCAATTCCTTTATCAAATACATACAGTAAACCTGCTTTTTACTGGACCATAGGCACACAAAGGACTATGTCGATAGTAGAGTTGACAGTGTAGCTCTCTGATGAAAACATTTAGTTCTGTTTCCTAAAATGACATCAAAACCCAATCCTAACATTCCTGAGAGGGTTGAAATACAATATAATTTCAAATAAAGGACTTACTAGAACTTCAGGTCCATGTTTCATTTTGAATCTTAAGAGCACTCCTTAAAAGTGTTATGAGCTCTAACAAAGGTTTTCTGTTTGAACCCTAAAGGTTCAAAGACTCTAAATGGAGGACCTGATGCTCAAGACAGTAATCAGCCGCAGCATAATGGAGACAGCAACGAAGAAAGCAAAGACAGCCGTGAAGCTGGCAGTAAGAAGAAGTGAGGATGTGTTTTAATGGTTCTTCATGTGTTTCTCTTGTTAAAAATACAATTTGGGGGATGAGGTTTTTGCTGTTGCCCAATCCATGCTCCAGCCTTACTTTCCCAAGTAGCACTGTGGGTCATATTTTGAGTGCTCAATTCTTTAATAAGTGAGTTGCAAATTAAAGACAAGTTCTAGGGCTCACTGTTAGAGCTCAGATTAAGGCCTGGGAAATAACCCCCCGCCCCAGGCAAGATTTCTTTTCTGTTTTATATTATAAATGTTGACTTGCTTTTAAAGGATTTTACCTTACAATATTAAAATGATGCTATATGAAATTTATTTAAGAGATGATCTTGTTATGTAGTCCAGGCTGGCTTTGAACTATGTAGTCCCAGGCCAGCCTCTAACTCGCAGTGATCATCCTGCTTCAGCCTCCTAAGTGCTAGAATTATAGGCATATGCTATCACACCTGGCTCCATATGTAATTTTTAACATATAATATGGAGGCTGATTTTAAGTTACTGGCTGTACCTTAAAACAGTTGTAAAACTGTATTAGTATTAGTTTATTCGTTTAAAGGATTTAGACTTTAATTTATAATACATTGGTGTCACAAATACCATGTTAGTTTAAATCTCTTTAAAGAGAATTCAGTTTAAAGCCAAAAAGAGCCTGATCTTTAGTATTTCCTGGAGTTACCTTGCTTGATCTGCATGTTATTTGAGAAGATACAATGAATAGTGACAGTGCCTTAAGGATCTGTTTTGATGTTTCATGATTTAAAAAATGTAATGCACAGATGTTCTCAGGAGAAAATCTTAATCCCAGGTGTCACATTTTCTCCCCTTAGGCCATCCATTGAAGAGAGAGAGACCGAAGTATCTCTGAAGGAGTCTACGGTAGAGAACTAGGTACACAGTATCTGGAATGTAAAGAACATTTGAGAAGTTTGTAATAGTTTTCATTTGAAATATTTAGACTGTTGAAAGTTTTAAATTTTTATAAGCATAGGTTTTGATGCTCAAAACTTAAGGGGAGAAAATCCCATTATCTTTGTTTAAAAGTTATTAAACATTATTGCTAATTGTACTTGTGCAGTATTAACAGTTATATTATACAGTAAATGTGGGGTGAAATCCACTTAGAAAATGTTAAACTACTTTTCCAGACATGGTTGTAGCATATTTTCAGTTAGTGTGTGTATGTTAATGTGTAATTCATAGAACAGTTACATTTTTAAAACTGCTACTTGTACAAATATTTCCCCTTTTCTCAGATTCTGTGGGTTTTGTGCATAGTTTTTACAAATCTTGGATTTACCAGCCTGTCTTTTCACTGTGGGTTTTGTAGAAGTTGAGCATTTTTATGGTTGATAAAATGTTACTTCCATACAAGTACTCACTCCTTCCTTTTTATCCAAAGTTAATTTTAATCTCATTGTGCAGCATTATCCTGCTTCTTTGTAACATTGTGTGGCCTGATTACTCCTTTGTATACAACTAGATATTCGATGGACATTGTAAGGTATAAAACTCTTGTTAACTTTAAGAGGTAATTTAGATTTGTGGTTGGGAAATCAGTGAAGACATCCCACTTCCCCTGCAGAGAATAGACTGGGTACATACAAGAGTGAAGCTGATTTTAGGGTTCTGCCATCTGAGATCCTTTACATGCACTAGTGTTTATTTTTGAGAAATGTCCTAAATCACACTCATTAAGTCACAAATAGTATTTTTTTAATTGGAAAAAATCAATCTGTGATGCTTATGTGGTAAATATAAATAAATGCTATATGAAAAAGTTAAGCTATTTGAAAACATGGCTATATTAGAAGGGAATTTGTATTTTCATTTCTTTATCATATACATATAATGGGATTACAAAAAGTAGAAATATTAGTTGTTCCCAGACAACACTGACTAGTCTGTATTTTGATGTATATGGACTAAGTCAGGGTGAACCAACATTAACATAAAGTTAAGAGCTTATTAACTAAAGGATAATAATCCTAAGGTATTTTAAATATTTGGTCAGTTGATGGTTTTCAATAAGTAGATTTGTTCTTGGGAAAATGACCAGTGCTTGTGTGTGACTTGCATTGTGTGTTTTGACCTCTCAGCTATTTTCATCTGTACATAAAATACTTGAATTATTTCAGTTATTGGATTTTTCCTTTTGAGAGGTCTTACAATAGCGCTACGACCTGCTGTTTTGAGGATATCTCACTCATTATCTGTCTTGTCTGTAATAAGAGTTTTGGACAGATTTATTCTAGTTAAGCCATAAGTGTTGATGTGTAAACTTGTTTTGATTAAAGAACTTTTCTATCAAACTCTCTTGGTAAATTACTTCCTTGTTATTTTTAGAAGAGTAAAAAGGAATTGTAGATTTGCTGCTGAGGAAACACTGTTATATGGGGATAGATACAGGGTTTAAACTAAGCACTAAGCCCAATTTGTTAAGAAGAATGGAAATGCTGTTTCTTTTTCTTGTGATCTAAGAAACCAGTCACCTTGTGGCTTTATTAGCAGCATTGTGGTAATGTGTGACTCCTTGTGTAAACTGATACTCTCTCAAAGCATAGTTGCCTTTTAAGTTTTCCTTGTCATAAGCTGATTCACGGGTACCAGAACTCATAAAATTTCTTATAAATTCTGATGAATTCTGGCTCATTTTAAATCATTATATTTGGTTATAAATCCACATATGAACAAATCAGTGAAAGTTTTATATATATGTAACATATATATAAAAAATGAGTGTATGAGCAGACTTTTTTTAAGTATGCTTGGGTACAATTTTAACATGACTAAATTAGACCCTTGAAATTTTAGGTATACCATCTGAAACCATTAGGCCACAGTACCTAAAGCTGTACAATTGCTATTATAGCTAGTGATTTCAAATACAGACAGTACCAAGTTGTAGTTGATGCAGTGATATATATAATACATATACTAAAAATGTTCCTACTCATACCCACTTACCTGGTTGAAGATACTGGATCAAGATGAGGTCTGCCATTTAATCTGTACTGAGAGCCAAGGCTTTTAATAGCTCTATGAGGCATTCCTGAATAAGTTTTGCCCTATTAAAAATAGCAAACCAGGGCCGGGTGTGGTGGTGCATGTCAATAATCCCAGCACTCAGGAAGATAAGGTAGAAGGAACACTTCTTAAGTTTGGCTAGCCACATAGAGTTCAAGGTCAGCCTGAACAATTTAGTGAGACCCCATCTCAAAAAACTGAAAAGTAGAAAAACCAAAACAAAAACCTCTACCTGTACATTCCTAAGGATGAAGCTACTGTAATAACAGGAAAAATGTGCGCGTATTTGTGTTGTATAGCACGTGATGGGAGATGACTGACCTTTCCTGCAGTAAAACTACCTATTTCTACTTATCAGCCTGGGAATGCATAGTGTTAATGATCTTTTATGTTCACCTACCATTGTATCAGAATCGAATTCATTTCTAACTATACAAGATGGTCATGGATACATTCATGACAACATTTTTATATTTGCCTTCCTTTGCTGGATGAAATGACACAAGGAATTTTAACAGTCTTGCTGTGTAGACTAAACTGAAATGGGGATTAAAAAACTACCTTGGATGAAGAGTTTTACAGCTGTAAAATACTATACAAAGTTGGGAATGTCCTGACATTGGTGCTCGAGTAACACACTAGCAAGAGGCAGCAGTAAGCTGCTTGGCCTTTCCTCTCAGTTTCCTGGGGAATCAGTAAGAGAGTGACATCTGAGGCTTCGGTGAAAAAGTTAACCTAAAGAACTAGCAGAATAACATTCTCAATAAATGTATAACAAGAATTCCAGCACTCCAGCACAGTATAAACTAGCATCAAACATGGAAGACTGTCATGGTAAAGAACTTTCTGGAATTTGCTGCTGTGATGGTATGAAATGCAAGTGAGTCAGAGTAAACAGATCCTTGCATATTAATGTAGACTTATACAGTATTAAAATGCAGTATAGAAACATAAAGGGAACAAAAATGAGTTTTACCTCTAGACTTTGAAGAATAGGGTCAATTAGTTTCAATCTGTCCACTGTTAGCAGCACTGGACACAAACTAATTTAGGCACAATGTAAGGCAGCCATGGAGGGGAGGGGCCTCTTAGTTATGTATGCTGATCCTCGCTACTGACTGAATCGGTGAATTAAAATATCACTAGACATACTAGAAACAGGTACTTGTGATTTCCATGTCAATCAACATAACTGAATATGTACCACTTTTAAGTCCTTGCAAACAGTCTTACAAGCTTCATGAGCTTTTATTTATATGGTAAGTGTCTGTTCTTAGCCATCCAGAGAAATACGGAATTCAGCTGAATTTCAAAAACCTAGAAGAGAGAATGAAACTTAAAATATATTTTATAGCATTATAGCCAGGCATGATGCACACCTATAATCCCAGCACTTGCAAGGCTGAGAAAGAGGACTGCTGTAAGTTCAAGGCGCTGAACTACATAGCAAGACCCTGCCCCCCCATTAAACAGTATTACAGTATCAACGTTTCCCAAAAATATTTCCATAAGGTAATTTATTAAAAATTGTTTACTATTTTCTCTGGCTCAGAAGAGTATAACTAGAATTATTATGGTGCAAGGACTAGAAGAACAGAGGAGCTGGGCCAGCATCTCCTTTGCTTGTAGGACACTGTTACATACTCAACAGTTTATTGTCCAAGAAATAAGTGACCCAGAGGTTTTCTTTTATTGACATTTTAAATTTTGTACATGTGATACATAAAAAGTTTCTCAAGCTTCATTTTTAGTAATACTTGGTGAATGACGGCAGGATTATATACTCAAGGTCCTTACATTCATGAACAATGTCTTGTATGCCTACTTTCTATCAAACCAAAAGCTAAATCACTAAAGACCTCTTAAATTATACAACAGCTATCTTAAATTACTTACGAAATTATTTTGGCTTGTTTACGTATTCTCATTTTTACTAGAGCCATTTGAAGAATCCTTTACCTTGCAAGTGTCAGGGTAGAAGGTGTAGCTCTCATTCTTCAAACATTTTTTCCAAAACACTTTCACCACCACGTGATGAGTCATTAATTGAATTCTGTCATTCGCAAAAATCACTTAAGATACAGAAGCAGAATCAATATATAAAATGACTTTTATATTTCATTTTGTTAATCCACTTAAAATGAGTAAAAAACAAGTAAAAAATAAAAAGGAATAAATACTACATAATTTAAAATACTTATGAATCGTTGGACCTTTTTTTAATTAAAGGTTCCGGGATCAACATAAGGGTAAGCAAGGAATTCCCCTAGTTTGTTGCCTTCTGAATCATAATGGAGCATTCGGAAGCAAACATCACAAAAGAAACATGGGTCCTCTGGTGCAAAACTGTCACTGTTCGTCACCCATCTGCAGTGTTTAAGAAAAGAAGTGCAGCATTACAGTCAAGCTCTTCCATGCTGCCGTAACACACACGCACAGCCCGAGCAGCACCCATTGCCATCTCACCCATCTACGCAAGCGCACTGCAGCAACGTCCGCACTGTGAATACTGCAGGACGCTGCTCCTCTGTAACACTTAATTTCTTCTTAAATATAGTTAAACTAAATCTGAACCTGAGAACCTCGTTTATCTGCCATGCTATCACTGATCTCCAAGTAGGATAGTTCTTTTCTTCTAATAGGCAATCTTGAAAACTTGTAATAAAAGTAATTGCTACACGCCTGATACACTTTTGCTTAATATACGTTTTTATAAAATTTAACTCAATTGATTCATACTAGTCACATATTCATAAGTATACAATATTCCAATATATATATAAGTGCATAACGAACAAGTCGGAAGTATGTGTATCTCTCAAATTGTCATTTGTATATGTTGGGAATCTTCAGACTACTAGTTATTTCAAAATATACTGTTGTAGGCTCTAGTTACGTTGCTGTCCTATGGGAAACGTGTACACTTCAAGAAGTTTCAGTGTCATCCTTATGCAGGAACCATGCTAACCTCGGTACAGCTTCCACTTAGTACCTTTGTTGCCAAAATAAGTACTAATGCAGCTAGTTAACTGATAAATAGTACTAGTTAACTTGAAAACATCTATTGTAAACATGTAGAACTGAGGATAAAATCTTAGAATCTAGAGTATATGAATAGGATATGGGCAACATTTTTCATCTGAGATTGTTTTTGACCCAAGATGTTACTTGTCACAGGTGAAAATACTATTTTCCAGTTCATGGGGTGTTTGCTTTTAACATCCCTTGATTCTCATTTTGAAAATCTTGACTATAGAAAAGTAGATTGCGGTACAGAATCCAAAACAAACTGAAGACACTAAATTCCTTCTTACTCCTCTGAGCAGTTCCATAAACGTTTTCTCTGTGATGTACACTGAGACAAACTTTATGGTCTAAACATGCAGAATTAATACAAAGGAAAAACTTTCTTAAAATATTTTGACCTCGTCGCATGTGCAATGCTAGGCTATTCTGAGGGAAAGCTGTGAGACGCAGCTGGGCTTGTAAACCACAGGCAAGAGGCAAAAAGAACATGGCTCCTTGAGCACCGTTTCAGCCCTTTAGCCTGACCTACTCTTCCCAATGAAAAGATAAATGATCACTCACCTAGCTGTATACATTTTACAAACAAAACATTTTCTGGTCCACAGCCAGTGTTTCTTGGTGAGAAGAGGATAAAGTGTTCTATCCAAGCAGTCATCATGATGCACAAGCCTTTTGTTTGAAAGAAAATAAAATTCAGATATTATGGTGCAAGTTTTTATGACATATGTAGCAGTTAAACACATCTGTCCTATAAGATTAAGGACACAGTATTTTTTTTTCAAGTTTTGCTCACAAAATTTTATGTAAGGGCCAGGTGTGGTGGTGCACACCTCTAATCCCAGCACTGAGGAGGCTAACGCAGGAAGATCTCTGCAAGTTTGAGGCCAGCCAGGTCTCCATAGTGAGTTCATGGCCAGCCTGAACTGCATAGTGAGACTCTTGTCTCGAGGAGTGGGTGGGGGGAGCAAGGAAAAAAAGGTGAACTGACTTGCTGTAGCAGGTTTGATCAAATTCTTTCTTTCTACAAAGTACATTCTGCATTAAAGACTTCTCAGCTCTGTGCTACAGGCACTGTGACCTGAGACGAAGTATTCACTGTTTCGTGGATGTACCCATCAGAAAACCCTTGCTTTACTTAGCATGTAGCACATGGAATATACTTGGAGTGCGACTACTCAGTGATACTTTACTTAGACTCACTGCCTGTTACATGGGTCTTGCTTTTCTTGTCATCTTTATGAAAAACCCAAATTTGGTTCCTGATCTGAATTTGTAGGGCTTAATTATAAATGTCAGAATCACAAAGTGTCAAGAAACTAACTGGAAGTCACTTTCCACTCCCACCAACAGCTGCATGCTTCGGGGTAAATTCCTTAAACCACGAGAAGACAGCCCCAGTTTATCCTAAAGGTATCACTCAATTCTGTAATTTGGCTATTTTAAAAAATAAGGGCAGCAGTATATGAAAATTCATAAAAAATGTTTAAACTTTTTGACAGTTGGTACTGCAGAGTGGCGCTTGAAACGATCAAATTTACCTGTAAGATAAAAATGACATACTGAAATTACCTATAAAGACTTCGCAGCAAAACTAACGCTGCAAATTCTTTAACAATTGCTTTCCCTTTAGCACTGACAGGGAACTGTTTATCACTGCTTTATTTCGCTGTTCCCTCTTAAGAACTGTTTTTTATCTTTAACCAAGACCATCAGAGAAAGCTGGATCACATTCCTTTTTAAAAAACGATTTAATGGTGCATTTCAAAGTGAGAGCTTAAACTTGCAGCCTGCTGCTGAGAATCTCCAGTGTCGCACCAGCACCTCTTTAGTTGCCTAACTTGCACTAAGGCAAATTAAACCACTTTCCACACTAAATTCCTTCCGATTTAGGAACCACAGGTATGTATTTTGGTGAGGAATGTTCCATTTATATCTAATTTGTTGAGGGTTCTTATGAAAGGATGCTGAATTTCATCTAGTGCATTTTATGAACTTCTTGCGGTATTAGTGGTTTTTTTTCCTTGATTCTGTTCACATGATCATGGTTACCAAGGGTCATACAGATACACCTTCATACGTGACATAAAATGTGAAAGAACTGGCACAATGCTGCTAGTTCCAGCTTTTCCTACTGAGGTGAAGTGACAGTGGCAAAATCCGGAGCACATCCTCTAGATTCTTCCGGTGGTGTTTTTGTTAAAAATTTTGAGAGGAAGTACGGAAGTAAAACTGCGACTTACTTCCGGGAAGATGGTGGAGTTACGGTAAGCAGCAAAGGGTCTCTGAGTGTTGCCGTCCAGACACTGGACTGTGACAACGCTAGGAAGACAAGGAGAGAAGTGGGTCCCCGGGACAGAGGAAGGATCTGAACTGCAAACTGAAACCCACAGAGAGGTAAGAGAGAAACTTAAAGGAAGGAGGCAGCCAGCAGAGCCTTTCCCCGGACGGGGACCCACTGCGTGGGAGGGGCGCCTCAGGGACAGCAGAGGCCTCTGGGGAGAGGCGGTATGGACGGCAGGGACCGCACTAGCAGGGGTGAGTGCTGCTCTGTCGTCCAGCGGGAGCTTTCCTGGAGAAGGGCCAACCGAGCTCAGAACTCAAGAACTGCTGGGTCCCTCTGGAGGCTTGCGGCTGAGTTCAAACCCGTAGAAAGGTGTGCTACTGCTGCCAGCATAAAGGGTCTCTCCTTGGGCCCGACAGCCAGAAGCCAGCCTCAACTTCAGGGGAACTAAAGGTACAGCTAGCTGAGATTGTCCACTACCCTGCCATAAAGCTACTGCTGGCTGCTGGGATAACTGAACACAGCTCTGGACTCACGTTATCCACTGGGACCGCGGATACACCTGGAAGTGGACATTTTCTCTTTCCTCGTTTGTTTTTGTAGTTTTTCTCTTCTTCATTATTTGATCTTGTTTTTATATGAGTGTGAGCATAGTTTCTGGCCTCTTTGTGGTGGTGGTTCTGTTCAGTTCTTTTATTTCTTCTTTCTCTCTTTCCCTCCTGTCTTCTGCGCCAGTTTCTGAAAGTTAGGGTGATCCCTTCGTCCTCTGGCCTTACTTGTAATCTCTTCCTCTTCTACTTTTCTTTTCTCCCTAACTCCTTTTAAATTTTAACCCGAGGGTAAAACTGACATATTTAGTACTTATATACTGCATATAATTTTCTGGTTTCAGATTTTATTTAACCACTAATTACTTCATACAGTTAAAAGCAGCAAATTAACAGTTGTCTCAGTTTGTCATTTTCTAGGCTGTGTTTGATGCTACTGTTATTGCTGATGGTATGTACCACTTTAGCGAAAAGTGACATAACTGTTCTAAACAGCTGTTCTGAGATTGAGACTGAGATTAACTAAGAGTCATAGAAAATACTGTGGCACAGTGCCACAGGACCAAGAGCTGAGGCCAAGCAAAGCAGGCAGCAGCTTCTCATCTCCAGCAAACTGAAGAAGTAGATCTTCCAACAGACTCAACCCAAAAAGCAGCTACACCTGCAAGACACCTGGGAAGTGGTCACTTCACAAGGGTTCTAAATACTAGCAATAAAGCAGCTCATCACAGGCAACTTACAAGTATCAACCTAGGAACTGAGAGAGAGAAAGAGAGAAAACAAGACACTTAAATGTTTAAGATGCAACCTCAGACATCCAGTTCACCAAAGGCAAAACCCAGGAGGCAGCGAGGTGCAGCGATCGCAAAGCCATGCACCTGGGCCCTCTGAAGTAGTAACAACAAAGCAATTGAATGAGGCTGTAGGAAAGATCAAATCAGAAATAATTTCTCAGATAACTGCCACAACCATGCTTAGTGACTTCAGCAGACACAGATCATGTTTACCAATTTATATCCTTAGTGTGACTCTCTCTTGACTGCTAAGTGATCTTATTAATGTGCTGCTGAATGCACCTTGGTAATATTTTGTTGAGGTTTTCTGCAGCTACAGCAGGTTCATCAGGGATACTCCCTTGTAGTTTTCTCGTGGTTGTTGTGTTCTTGTCTGGCTTTGGTATCAGTATTGGCCTGATAAAATGAACCTGGAAAGATTCCCTCCTTTTCAGTCTTCTGAACAGTTTGAGAAGAACCAGTATTAGTTCTTCTTTAAATGTTTCGTAGAAAACAGCAATGAAGACACTTAGGTTCTGGGCTTTACTTTGTGGGGAGACAGTTTATTACTGTGTATTTAAAATATAAAATAGTGGTGTTTGTTTTTATTTTTGTGGTGCTTGTTTTTATTTTTTGTGGGTGCTCGGGATCAAACCTAGGACCTCAGGCATGTGGATGAGCTGCTGCTGAGCCATCCGCCCCCAGCCTCTCTCCATACTGTACGAGGCAGGCATGTTTCCCTTCATTTCAGTGGAAGAACAAGAAGATGGATTATATAAAATGTAGTAACGTTACAGAGACATAAATGTACTGTAAAGGTCTCAAAGGTCGTAGAACCTGAAATTCATAAGCTCTCCTGGTTCCTGCCTCACCACTCTCGATAAGTACCCGACACTGGGCTCAAACTTGTGATCCTGCTTCAGCCTCCTGAGTGCTGGGATGATGAGCATGCATGACCAGGACCAGCTTGCTTTTAACTTTTAAAAAAATTTACGTGACTTCCCTCTATAGCATTACAGTTTTCATGAATATTTAATTTTAAATTATGATGAATTCTACTTCCACCTACACCACACAGTGGACTACTTTTTCCTTTTCCTGTGTAATATTTTCTTTTCTAGCTATTAAATCTTTCCTGTTTGCATTTGCTTAATTTGCAGTGCCCCGTCACTGTTTTTTGACTGAATGGCGAACATAACAGCCCATAGAGGTTAAACACCAACAGGAGGTCTTAGTGTTCCGAGTTCCTCCCCAGACATTTTTCCTGAGTTCTTATGGGCATCTGGCTCTAGCCTCTGGACCAAACTCTTGTCTAGATCTGATAAACAGCCATGTTTTCTGGCTTATTACCTGTCCTGTACTATACCCACATCATGGGTTACTCTCCATGTGAAGTAGCATCTTCTGTGGTAGCATCTTGTGAATAATTGCATATAGGACATAAAATTTTGGAGACTGGCCATAAAAAAGTGAAAGAGACTTTCTAAAAGCCATCTTTTTCTTTCAATGGTATAATAAAAACATTGTTATATAACGGGAAACTTAAAATGGTCTTTCAGAATGAATCCAGGAATCTAGCAGGGTTTATTCGTACGTATTGGTTCCTCTTAAATGAAAATTTCCTGATGAGGGAATGAATATAGCCCTATGGTGAAAAAGAGCCCTCATCTCTACAACAGTGAGCTAACAACCAAACCCTGTTGCACTATTTTATCTCCTGCCCAATTTTAATCTTTATCAAAACATTTAAGAGTTCACATTTATCAAGTACTAGAATTTTCTTCCCTCAGTTCTCTTTTATTTCTTTGTATTTTAATAAAATGACAAAAAATTTAGGAATAAGGCTAGGGATGTAGCTCAGTAGCAGAGCACTTGCCCAAGATTGCATCACACCCTGGGCTTCACCTCCAGCACCACAGACAAAGCAAATGGAAGGAGGGAGGGAGGGAGAGAGAAGGAAGGAAAGAAAATGCAACCTAGGAATAGAGTTGCAAATCTGTAAAGCAAACAGCGTACATGACTCACAAAGTGGACAGCACCATCTGAGTAAGAGTATTACACCCTGACAAATATAAAGTATTTATAGCTTTTTTTTAACCCGCTAGTTAACAGTAAAATATTCCTTACATGCTTTTCCAAAAACTTCACAATAGATGATACAAATGGATCCAAAGTAAGAGCTGGTCATGCTAAGGAAAACAGAATTTTTTGCTACTCCCAGTGCAAGCTGCAGTGATGATTCCTTTTTTTAAAAATGTTTTTCCTCCTTTTTTAGGTCCTGGGGGTTGAAGCTAGGGCATACTAGGGAAGCTGTCTACCACTGAGGTACATCTCCAGTTTTAATTGTACTTTTTATACTGTGAATTAGAAAAACAAAAACAGAATGACAAAGTTTTCTGAGTGCTGCCACCTACCTTATGTCTGTAATGACAACAACATGTTCACAGTCTCCCTGGTGACAGTATAAGTAAGGAAAACCCAGTTTAATGTTCAGGTCATTGAAGGTGTAATCTTCCATTCTAGCTGTCTGGAACTTGCCATAGCCTCTATCGTGAGACTCTGACCACTCAATGATAGTGCTGAGGGAGGAAAAGGGCAAGCAGCTGTCATTACTCCACAGAAACTTTAAAAATTAGTCTGTGACTACAGCATTTTACATAATCTGGCTGGCCCAACTAACTGGATAACTGCTGTCTTTACAGGAAGACCACCTTAGTTTGTGCATTCTACAATAAAGAACATCGTACTTTTCTTCATATATTGGAGTAGCAGTTCTCAGAGTGTGGTCCCTGACACCAAAACCATCTTTGTAGTAATACTATCTGCCCACTCCAGCTTTTACCCTAATTAATAATCTGTTTTCTAGAGGCCACGCTCTGTATACCACTTTAGCTTGGTTGCAAAATATTTACCAGCACCACTCAATTTATTTTGGACATTATTTTTCACAAAAATGTTAACATCATGAGATTAAACAAGTATATTTTAAAATATATTTTTAGTTTTAATTTCTCCTTTTTTTTTTTTTTTTTTTGCGGTACTGAGGATCAAACTCAGGACCTTGCGCTTACCAGGCAGGCACATGACAAGTATTAACAACTATAACTCATACAAGGCCTCCTTAGAGCTCTTAATTATACTATCAAAGAGGTCAGGACCAAGTATGAAAACTGCATTAGAATATAAAAAATGGCCATAATGAAAACATTTTTATATAAGCACTCAAACCACATATACTCATTCTGAGGCTGCTTTCACATGTGATGCACCTCAGCAAACACTGTTATGGCCATTTGCCCAGAAAAACGGCAGAAAAAAAAAATATCGGTGAATAATTAATTTACCACTATCACCTAAAAACCAGAGATTAATATTTAATTTAGATGAATATAATATTGAACACAAAATTTATAATAATTCCTTGACAGAGATGTTTAATAATATGATGTACAGAAATATCACTAGTTTAGGAAGCAAAAATATGAAATACTTCGGGAAATTTTTATTGGAAACTGTACCTGCTCAAATCTCTGCATTCTGGGTATCTTTTATCATTGTAAAATGTTCCTTCAAAATAAAAGAAGGCAGATTTGTATAGGTCCTACAACAAAACATATGATGTTGAGAGAAAATCTGCTCTAATCGTTAGGAAATTATTCTTTCAACTATTCATTCAAAATTTATAATGATAATAAGTTTATAAAATCACAGTAGTATATACTATGGAACTTCACAGAATCTACTCAGGTCATAAATTTGTCTAAAATTTAGCCAGGTATGGTGATGCATGCCTGTAATTCCAGCACCTTATCACAAATTCATAGCCAGTTTGGGCTACATAGTGAGTTTAAGGCCAGCCTGAACTACAAAGCAAGACCCTGTCTCAAAACAGTCTAAACTCTGATGGGAACCTACTATATGCCAAGTATTACATTAGTTATCTAGGTTAAAGATGTACATGACATCTGTGACTATTTTCAATTTTATACTATTGCTATTTTAATCACTAGGTTTGATTTAAATCTGTTTTCCTGAAATTTATCAAGGGAATTCAATTAGAATTCAAATATACTTAAGTGTTCTTTTTTTTTTTTAATTTTTATTTTTTTATCTTTTTCAGATAGGGTCTTGCTATGCAGTTCAGGCTGGCGTTGAGCTTACTTTGTAGCCCAGGCTGGTCTCAATCTCACAACAATGCTCCTGCCTCAGCCTCTTGAGTGCTGGAATTACAGGCATGTGCCACCATGCCCAGCCTTAAGTGTTATTTTATAATGTATACAGACTGTCACGGTTACTTTGGGTACTAGAACTAAAAGTTACATCAAAGATATTATTTCCACAGTAATAATAAAAAAAGATCACTGAGTTATTTTTTGCTGGCATTTTCAAAAAAAACTTATTTCATCCCCAGATTGAGCCCCCAGACCTCAGTAGCGCATACTACTGAGCTATCCACCCGACCCCACAGTCCTTCAAACTGTGTTTACCAAACTTCTCTTTAAATTGTAACTCTTAGGGAGACAAATGTGAAATTTCACTTCTAACTTAAGCAATTGTGCACAAAGTACCACCCCAGCAGTAGGCACACCTGGTCTCAATCTTCAGGTTCTTAACTTGTATTCCGTCAGACCTTCCCTGAATCACTACTCGCTGCGTGACAGCAGCACAAGAGCACCAAGCACCAACACTCCCCACAGACTTAATTGCATGAGAACCTCTGAGGATGTGGCCCAGGCCATTAGGATTTTTGCACACCTCTCTAGGAAAACTACAATTCACTCTGCAGAGACAGACTCCTGGATGAGGGTCAGGAAATGTGACTTTTTTTCCTTAACCTATGGCTTACTAGCTGTTCTGTTGCTGGCGGTAGGCACTGGAACTAGGGCCTTCACACTGAACTTACCCCCGCCCTTTTAAATGTACTTTGAGACAGAGTCTCACTCAGTTGCTCAGGCACTTGTGCTCCTCCTGCCTCAGCCTCCCAGGGTGCTGTACTTAGAGGCACGCGGCGCTAATCCCAGCCAGTTTACCAGCTTTGCCTGAGTAAGTAACAATCTTTTCTCAGACCTCAAACTGAGAATACTATCTGCCATGCTATCTTAGAGGACTGCAGTTTCAGATGGTAAATAATTTTACTTTAATATTATAATTTCTCTTTGAAGCTTCTATTTTTCTTCATTATCTTTATCCCCCTATTTATAAATCATATTGCATCTTACTCCTGTAAGGCTGTGCTGTCTCACCGTGGACAGATCACCGAATCTCACTAGCCTGTTTCCTCACGTAAATAGGAGGAACACCATTACATGCTGCACAGGTGGTTGTGATAAAAAGTACAATGGCTGCACATGGTGGTGCACATCTGTAATCCTAGCACTTGGGAGGCTGAGGCAAGAGGCTCACCATGAGATTGAGGGCAGTCTGGGCTGCACAGTGAGTTCAAGACCAGCCTGAACTACACAGTGAGATCCTGCATCAGAAAAAAAAAAGTGTGTGTGTGTATATATGTATTATATATATATATATATATATATATATATAATATACTTATCAATGCCATGTCTGCCTGATACAACACAAGATCTATCACTTAATATACTTCTAAACCTTTAAAGTGGTAAGCTAGGGTCTAAAATAGAGATTCTCAAAGAATACTGCCTTAATTTAAGAACAATAAAACAAAGTATTATACATAAAATTTTGTTCATTTGAAACACTTCTACAGTACATCATATTAAATGATTTAAGCATCTTAATGCCTACTGACATAATTATTAATTGCAAAGTAAAATCTAAAAGACTAAAAATGGTTTATCTAAATGGCATCCACTTGTAACCTCAGTGTACAAAGGGTACGACTCACCTCAGTAACAGTGAGTTTTAATTTCCAGTGACAACTACAGACTTGTTTCCCTATCTTGTCAGTAACTCAGTTCGTTTAGCTAAGCAACTTCTAAGAGAAGAAAACAACCAATCAACATGGAAACTAGTGGAAGAAGTTACTTCAGTTATTAATCAGATGTAACTAGAGCCTATGGTTATTTGATAGTCATTACTAATGTGCAATTTTACTGCAGCTGCTAGTTATTTACTTGCTTGAAAATAGTCCAATCAGCTGTAATGGAAGTTAAGAGACATTTCTACCATCTGTTGTGATGAAAATGGTTCCCAGAGACAAGTCCCGAAGGAGAGTGGTGAAGGGCACCTCTGTAGCTTAGATTTATGTTACCATTCTCCTTTACTGAGGCTTTATAATAAGTGATAAAATACATGTTTTTTTTCTTGGGGTTCCTCTAAGACCTTTAAGAGATGCATAAAGTAAAGGTTGAATAATTTGAGCAAAATAAAAATGGTAGCATGAGGAACCATGAAATACGTAGTTTCTGGGGCGGGTGTGGGGCCCACGCCTGGAACTCCAGTACTAGGTGGGCTGAGGCAGAGGAAAGGAAGTTAGAATTCAGTCTGAGCAACTTGGAAGACCCTGTCTCAAAAAGTGCAAAGAGCTCAGTGGGGGTGAGCATCTGGGTTCAATCACTAGTGCTGAGCACTGCAGGCCAGGCCACATATATGTAGCCAGAGTGAGGGGGAGTCCTTGGGAGGGAAAGCGAGACTGTGGGGAGCACATTAGCATGTGACACAGCCAGTCAAGGTAGCTGGGCTATGCAGCAAGAGCCTGTCTCAGAAAAACAAAACAAAGTCACAGCTTCTTAACCTGTTCTACTAAGGCCAATAAAACATATGCCAAATACATCTATATTGATAAAAGCATTAAAACTCGAGATTCACTTTGAGTTTTGTTTGGGTAACAATGGTAAGGGCGCACATTATCAAATAATTCTGGCAAAACTACTGAAGGTAGGTTAAGGGTACATGGACATTCATTATAGTATTCTCTTTCTTGTTTATATGTTTGAGATTTGCTAAAAGAAACTTTAACAAAGAAAGAAACACCATAATATACAAATGCGAATCAACAAAAAAATAAATCTAAGGTCCAAAGAGATGTTACCACCAGCAAAATCTCATTTATGCATTCACCTTTCTAAAATATAGAGAGCAAATAATTAAAACAGGTCTTTGAACAGATAAAAATTCCCTAAAATCCACATCCTCGGTACCTGCTGGTTACATTGCAGCACTGCTCCAGGGTTTACTCAGCACCTGCTCACCAAATAAACAAAAGGGAAGGCAGAGGCATCCAAAGCCAGGTGTGACACCAGCAAGGCAAAGAAAGAATGTAGTGCTGAGGGGGTGGCAGGGGCCTGAACCCAGCTTCCATCGTACTCATTGCAACCAGGCAATTTATGACAGTGCTCTGAATGGCCTTAACTGTGGAATGGTGGTAATTCTATATATCTAGCATATATGACGTGTGGTAAGTGCTCAGTCATCAAAAGTAATTATTTTAGTAGATAAAAGAGGCAGAACAATCTAACAGTAGATAAGAAAATATTTCAATGATAACTGTGGGCGTCATTCAGCCCGTCTAGAAAACTGAAGGAATAGCATCAATATACGAAGATTAAAACTAGATATAATTCAAAGATTAATATTTTTGGAAGGATTAAGGAGCTGGAGAATGTGGTCATGCAAGCTTACAGTCTCAGCCCTCTGGAAGCTGAGGCAAGAGAATCAAAATTCTGGCCCAGCCCAGGCAATCTGATGACTTAATGAGACCTGTCTCAAAATAAGGAATTGTGTGAAAGGGCTGGGGATGTGCCTTAGTGCCAAGGACCTGGATTCCACCCTCAGTACTCAAAAACAAAACAGTCTGCAGAAGACTGCTACTTGCTTTCCCTCTGAAGCAAAGCTGAATCTCCTATTTCTGGCCAGACATAGCTCCTGCCTCTGACCCCAGTACTTAGGAGGCTGAGGGAGGAGGACTGCTGCAAGTTCAAGGCCAGCCTGGGCTACACAGTGAGTTTAGAGCCAGGCTGGACTATATGGCGAGATCCTGTGTCAAAACCAAGACACCCTTGCCCCAAAATCTCTTATTTCCTAGCCTGCATACAGTCTTACAAGTTTTACTTATTATCTTGATTTAGCTCCAAAAGCACTCAGATGGCAGCTCTGAAGAACCTGGTGGTGCACACCTGTAATCCCAGTACTAGGGAGACTGAGGCAGGGGGATTGTGGCGAGTTTGAGGCCAACCTGGGCTACAAAGTGAGCACAAAGCCAGCCTGGACTGCATAGTGAGACCCTGTCTCAAAAAGACAAAAAAACCACTTTTTTTGAACACAACTGAAGAAAACATTTTAGTGCAAGCTGTGAACAAGTCAGAAGGCCAGTGTCCATGTCAGTCATGGGAAACATGAGAACAGCCCCTGCCACAGGACCAGCACCCTGTGGCTGTACTGCAGCCAGTAAATGAAAGGCACCAGAGAAGCAGAGAGCACACTCAAGCAAATGTCTTGAGCTGCATTTGAAAATGAGTTTGAACGCAACAGATGCATGAGGGAAGGGGCAAGGTGTCTGACTATACTGGAATCCTCAGAGAAGTGAAGTGTGGAGGGTCAGAGGAAGATAAATGTATGGATTCACCGTGGCTGAAGCAGGAGGTACAGAGATGGGGTTGACAGTGTGGGGTGCTGGCTTTGGAACCCTCGTTACAGAAGGCCCACATCAGACTAAGAAGGAAAACTGAAGAGCCTGTAGGAAAGGCACGAGCACAAAAGGAGATTCTCTTGCTTTCTGTCTAAACTCTCTCTGTCTCTCCCCTCGCTGTGACAAATACCCTTTCACACACCTATAGGAAAGACTGTTTCTCTCCTATTGTGGGTCAGTAAGTCCAGGCCCTCTGCCAGGACTGCATCAGGTAACAAAACTACTTCAACCTTTCCCTAAGCTGAAATGGGAAGGATCGGGTCCTTCTGCTCACACAGGGAAGCAATCACTTCTGACAACTCAGTGGCCAGCCAGCCTGGCACTTTGCTCCTTTCCAAAGATTTTGCTGTAAAGAGCACGACACACCAGCAAGGGCCAACTGCACACAATCTCCTTGTACTGTCTGGTGCTGGTCCAGGTACTTCCTGGTCTGTCAAAGCACAGTGACAGGCGAGGAAAGGGTGCTAACTCCACTGTCTCTCAGCTGACTCCAATCTTTTGCTGGTGGTAGTTTCGACAGACTGAAACCCCTAGAGTGTGAACAGTAGGTCAAAAGCTACAGTGAGGTTGAGGGTGTAGTTCAGTGGTAGAGCTCCTGCTAAGCATATGAAGCCTGGGCTCAATCCCCAGAACCACTTCTCCCCACTCCCCTGGTAAAGGCTACACTGAGGTTAGACTGCATGAAAATAGAAAAGAGACCATCTGGTCCAACAAGTAGCTGGTCAATAACTGAGAAATAAGCGAGAGAAGAGGAAATGAAAACAGTCTTGCCTCTGGAAAAGCTCTGATGATAAAGAGGAAGAAAGGGCACCAGTTTTGATCGACTCGCGTGGAAGAAGCATGTACAAGAACACTGATAAACCTGCTTGAGTTATCACTATTTCCTTATGTTTTATTTGGGGAGAGGCACCTTACTTTGCTGATGTGCTCAGGAGCTTGGTCAGGAGTGTTGCTGAATTCACCACCAATCTGGAGGTCGCTGACACAGCAAATGGCATCCCTCAGCTCTGTGAGCTTCTGCCTCCCCAATACCAGCATCGTCTGGTATGGTTTATGCTCTTTATGCTAGAAGTCAAATAGTAAATCAATGTCCACTTACCAACAACCCAGTTAAACCACAAATTCCATCATGACCAGATCTAAATGAAGTTACAGACTTTCTTAATAAACTGACCTCATAACTGATTGTTCTGTGTTTTCTTATTGACGCAACATACAATCAAATTAACCTGAGGTCAGCTGACATGCAACCAGAGACAGAACGTACGCCAGCGGTGGCGATGCTGTGGCACGTGCTGCTGCAGGCTCTATCACTGAGAGCTCTGAAAGGTTCACCATCAGTGCCTTTTATCTCCAGACTCACTGAAGTTACTTAAACTAACCAGTCTTACACTGTAACCCTGCCCTGCCCTGCCCTGCCCTGCTTTTCCTGTAAAAGCTTCCTGTGGAGCACTCTCTGGATGACTTTTTTTTTTTCTGGATGACTCTCCTTGAAAGAAGAGCAGTTATCTCCACTTTGGCTGAACCTGGCCCTATTTCCATGTACTGATATGTACAGAGCTGGCTGGGACTTTTCCTCATCCCTTCAATTGGCTTTAAGCAATGCAAATCGGTCCAGTAAAGGTGCTGATGGTGGTCTTTGAAGCAAGGTTACGGGTTAGTGTTTCGCCTCCCCTATGGCTCCCAAATAAACGTGTGAGCAGAGGTGGGATGGAGAGCCACACTCCATGCATTGGCTGGGTGAGCCTTGAGATACGAGGCTATGACTTCCCAGGACACAAAAGATTACACATCAGAGTTGAGGCACCAACCCCAAAACATTAGCTCCTACCTGGCCCAGCTCACAGCACTCACATACTTCCCACAGTTCTCAGTCACTCATCCCCTTCTTCACAAATTAATAAAACCCGGGTTCAGCCCTGGTTGAGGCCTTTGTTCTGGACAGCCATCATCATTGCTCGATTTTTGACCCCCTGGCTCCTCACAACTACAAATATGCCTTAGTGTCTTTATTCTCACCATAGGTTGCACTGAAAGTGGTAGACTAGAATTAACTCACGAGAATTTCAGTAACTTTTCCATGCAATTACAAATATGAACTTCCTGGACCACAAAAAGGACCTGCTCCCTATACCCTCCAAAAAGTCTGGGGTCCTGTGTCTTCCCTTCTTTCTGCTTTGGCTGAGACAGTGCTTGTCCTTGTGGCCCTGTGTGGTGCGGCATGCATGTGCCTCTTGGGAAACCTAAGTAATAAAAACCTTGATGGCACTGACCTCTCTTTGTCACTACTTGATCCCCTTCACAAATTAAAATTGTATGGGTATAAACTCTTCTAGTTTAAACTAAAGTTTGCAATTATGATGCCATTAGCTGACACTAGGACTAAGAGGCTTTGGAATACAACCTCACCCTGCAGCACTGTCTGTATAATTTCCTGAAAGTTACATCATCAAAGCCAGTCAATCTACATCCTATCCTAACGTTATATACTCAACGGGGTTTTTCCTTTTTTTTTTGAGAGCTAAATCAAGGTAATTGGCACTAAGTATACTCCAAAGAATTCACTAAAGCCTATTTACGTGTAAGTAGAATTTAGGTCTAATAATATTTCAGTCAGACCTCTTCAAAGTTTAGGATAATCTATTTAGGACACACATCTTGAGCTAGGCTGTAGTTCTTTTTATTTGAGACTCCTAAGAAATTCCTGGGTCTGGGTATATAGCCCAGTACAGAGCATTTCCCTACCACTGCAAATAAACCCACAAAGAACAACAAAAAAACCCTGGATAATCCTGATTTGCAAACTTTATGCAGTTCATCGAAGAGCTATCTTTAGTTAGTTCAATAATATCCCAAGTATTCCAAATTAGTGAAAAAAAGTCACTCCATTCCTCTGCTTGCCACCCGTTTTGTCAAAACTTCACAGAATTAGACTCATTCTGGATTTATGTATACTTCCAGCCGCTTCTAGTACAGAAATCAAGTATGTGCTCCAGTACTGTAACTGTAATCGTCTTGGTTAAGAGATGCTTTAAAGCTTGACCTCATTTCTGATATTCCTTATATAAACAAAGGTTGTCAGCTCTCACAACAGGATGTTAGATAGACAGCATATCTGTAAGCATCTATTTAAGGAACTAAAACCCTTGGGAAAAGTTATGAGGCCCTGAGTTCATTCTGCAGCCCCCACCTTAAATTCATCTTATTATCCATGAAAGCTGGAAGGTTTCACTACTTACCTTGTGAAATATAATGGGGTACAAGATATTCACAGATAGGATAAGCTCCCCCTCTTCAATCATGTCTGCTGGATTTTCAGGCTTTTTCCCCATTGCATGTGACTCCTGAAGAAAAAATAAGACTTTGAAATCAGACACGAATTCATGCTCTGCGGTGTAAAGGCTACCAGCAAGGCCTTGAGTCAGACAGCCCTAGGGTTGAGGTCTAATTCGATTTTGGGAGAATTATTACAACTTCTCTAAGCTTTAGCTTCTTCTCCTGCCAAAAAGAAAATTACTAACTTGCTAAGAATGGACACACATATAATCTAACAAGGGACAGGTATGTAGTTCAGTTGCAGAGCATTTGCCTAATATGGACAGGGCCTTAAGAGTTGATCCCCAGCACTTCAGATTTTGGGCTCTGAACGAAACTGAGAAATCGGCTCCTTTTAAAAATGTATCCTAGCCAGGTCTGCTGGCACATGCCTGTAATCCCAGCACTGGGGAGGCTGAGGCAAGAGGATCGCTGAGAGTTCAAGGCTAACCTGGGCTACATACTGAGTTCAAAGCCATCCTGAAATACACAGTGAGACCTTGTCTGTAAAACAAACAAAAATGTTGCACCACTGTTTATCCTCACAGGCTTCTTGGAGCTTGGTAGATACTGTGAAGTGCCGAGACAGTACAGAGGTGTTTGGCAGAATGTAAGCACCGACTAACGGAAATTACTTCATTCAGCCATTTAGGAAGACAGTGCCTTCAATGTTTTGCATCTAGTGCCTCAGGGTGGAACATGGTAACTCTTGTGCTGAGGAAGAATGGTGATCAGAGAGGGTGCAGCATCGTAGCTGAAAAGGGAAACTGACCTGAGTGTCCCACAAATCATTCTTAAGACCACATTTTAAAACTCGGAATTGTGATTTTTCAGTTCACGTTCGTACACTTGCCCCAATTATACTCTTCAGAGTCATGCGCACTGTATGTTGGATGAGCCAGGGAAGCTCTGTATTAACAAGTAACTGTTCTATGTATATGCAGTGCTTGCTTTGTACTGAGAGAAAATTTAAGACTTTCACGTGCGATTAACTATACTTATGATTTTGTTGGGGGAAACAGGTTCACTTAATCTCTAGCAAAAGCTGAGTACAGTTCTTTAACTTTTATCCTTAAGATTTAAATGGTAATTTCAAAATATTTAAAAAGAATATTAGAGTATGTCAAAAAGAATAGCTTGAAATGCCAGTGCTATGCAAGTGTAAGTCAGTGTTCCTGCTTTATCATCAGTGGCTGAGCACTTCACGCTGATTACCCCATTAGACAGATTTTTCTGTTTATTCTTTTGTGGTGCTGGGGATCATATCGAAGGCTTTATCTGTGATAGGCAAAGGTTCCACCACTGAGCTACACATCTACTAGATGATACATGTAAGTTCTCAGCAAGATGTAAACTGAGCAATTTTTTTTTTAAGAAGATGAGGCTAAGCTTAGAGAAGTAACAGTGTGCAAAACTCACAAGCAGTGTCAGCCCTTAGCAAGAAAAACCACACTTGGAATGTCCTAGCCAAAAACCTATAGAACACAGGAAACAGGAAATTATGGCCCATTCATAGGAAAATAAGAATTTAACAGGAACTCACACTGCAGAAACCCAGACACTGAACTGAAAGAAGTTAATTAATTATCCCTACAGGCGAATGTGAGGTTCACAAATAAGCATGTTAACTCTCTCAAATGTGTTCAATGAGCTCAAAGAAACCATAAATAACTACAGGAAATCAGGTTGCTCAATAAACTTACCAGCATATTTCTCATCAGAAACTAAGGAGACATGGGCAGTGACACACATAAAGCCCTGAAAGAAACACTATTGACCAAGAAATCTGACAAGGGCATGGTGACACACGCCTATAATCCCAGCATTCAAGTGGCTGAGGCAGGATGATCACTGCAAGTCTGTGGCCAGCCTGAGCTCCAGTTTAGTTTAAGGCCAGACTGGATGACATAATGAGACCCTATCTCACACACAAACCCCTCCTCTCCCCCCAAAATCTGGCAAAACTACCCTCAGGAATGAAGGAGAAATTGACACATTTTCAGAGAAAAGCTGAAAGAGCCAGGGTTTGGTGGCACACACAATTCCAGCACTTGGGAGGCAAGGGGGGACCACTGCAAGTTCAAGGCCAGCCTGCGCTACACCGTGAGTTCAGGGCCAGAGGGAACTACATAGTGAGGTCCTATCTCAAAAAAAAAGGCTGAAAACAGTCATTACCAGCAAATGTGCCTTATAAAAACTGCTAAAGAGTTCTTCGCAATAACTTGAAGCCATAACAAGAAATAAAGAACATAGGCTTTTTTGGTGCTTTTTGGTTCATAACTCCTCTATTTTTTCCTTTGTTATTAAAAACAAATGGATAAAAAGGTATTTGTAAATGTATGCTAAGAAACACACAATAAATAAAGATGTAATCTGTAATAGCAATATATACAGGGAGCTGGGCATGGTGGCACATGTCTCTCACCCCAGCTTTTGGGAGGCTGAGGCAGGAGGATTACTCCAAGCTGGAAGCCAGCTTGGGCTATACAGTATGTTCAAACTAGCATGAACTACATAGTGAGACACTGTTTCAAAAAACAATACAAAGACAGAAAGACAGTACAGGAGTAGAGAGTTTATATGCTATTGAAATAAACTTCAGCCAAGTGTGGTGTCCTGAGCCTGTAATGCCAGCACTCTGGAGGCTGAGGAGGAAGACTAGAAGTTCAAGGCCAGCCTGTACTACACAGCAAGTTCAGGGTCAGCCTGGACTACAAAGTGACATCCTGTCTCAAAAAGTGAGGGGGAAAGGAAAGGCGGGAAGAAGGGAGCAAAGAGGAGGGAGAAGCAGGGAAGAGAACAGGCGGAGGAGAGGAGGAAGAGGCGCAGGGGCGGCAGCAGCAACACCAGCAGTACCTCTAACTGCTGTGGCTTAGATACGCTTCACAGGTCCCGCAAAGTGAGTCTTTGGGAAACACAGCCCCAGGGAAGCAGCTGGGAAGCACTGGGAAGCCTTATGGGGCGCTAACAAGAGGACCTCAAGGAACTGAAGGGGTGACGGGGCTCGGAGGGGCCCTGGGTAGCTCTCATGAGAGGACTGTTAGAAAACCCTGAATCTGGTTCCACTCAGCCTCACTCTGGCTTCCTGTGTGCAGATGTGAACGCTTACTCTAGCACGTGCACCTGCCACTGCAGCCAGTGCTACTGGCACAGCCACGATGGCCCTCTAGACCTAAGCCGTAGCCCTGACCCTCTGTAGCTATAAGCTACAAAAAATTCGTTTCTCTGTAAAGCTAGTCCATCTCAACATACTACTACAGAGATGGAAAGCTAAATAATACATTGGCCAAGAAGGTAAAAGACTTAACACCAAAAAAGTACTGAAAGAAAGTAAAGACCTAAATAAAAGGATAGACAGCTCCCTCTGCTGTTCCTAGATTAGAAGACTTAATGTCATTACAATGGCAATACTCCCCAGAGTGACTGACAGATTCAGTGCAAGCCCTCACAAAATCTGAATGGTACTTTTTTTCCAGAGATAGAAAAACACATCCTAAAATTCATATGGAATTTCAAAGGACTCTGAATAGCCAAGAAAATCTTGCAAAAGTTAAAGGTCTCACATTTCCTAACTTCAAAATTTACTGCAAAACTACAGTAATAAAAACAGTGCAGTTCCAGTACAAGAACGGACAAAGAATAGACCAGGAAGAAAGAAGTTACACAGCCAGCTGACTTTCCACAAGGGTGCAAAGGCCCCGCAGTAAGGAAAGGACAGTCTTTTCAGCAAATAGTGGTAAGAAACATGGGTATTTACTACATGGAAAAGAATAAAGTTGAACTGAATACCCCCAAAATTGATCCATCGGCCCCTGAGGGGAAGAAAGTAAAGGCCAAGTACTGAATTACACAAAATGGTAAAAGAGACAAAGGAACAAAACAAAACAAAAAAACATATCAGTAAGGTGCTCAGCAAGCTCAAAGATGATACAGCTAAACAGAAAATGGCCTTAAAATGATCAGAAAGCTTACAGAAAAAACTAATAAAAAGCTAGCTGAGTCAAACAACATGATAAAAAACATGAATGACCAGTTCAGCAAAGAACTAAGAGTCCATGAAAATCCAGATTAAAAATTCAACTCAAAGTATGAACAACAGAAGTGACCCCTGTGAAGACAAACTGTCAAAACCAAAAAACAGGGCTGATACAGGTGACGATATACTCAGAGATACCTTAAAAACAAGAGAACATGGAAAATGGATTCTGTGCTGCTACATGATACAAGATGAAATCTAAGATTAATTACAATTAGTGAAAAATCAGAAGATAGCACAAATGGTATAAAAGCTTTTCACAGAAGTAACTGGCAGAAAACTTACCTAACTACAAAGAACTTAACATACAGAGAAGCTAAGCACACATAATACCAAATAGCCACAAACAGAAAAGAATTGCTCCGAAACACATTATAGTCAAAATCACAGAAGTCCAACACAAAGGTAAAATCTTAAAAGCTCTTACAGAAAGACTCTTCTCACTTCTAAAGGTAAACCCATTAGAATTATAGTAAATATAGTAAACATGTCAACTCACACCTTCAGGACCAGGAGAACTGAAATGTTTCAAGCTGTAAAGAAAATGAAGTTCCACTAATAAACTGCCTTTCAAAATTGATGTGGAAATTAGGTCTTTCCATGATAAAGAACACCTTAAGAAATTCATTACTATCAAATCAGCACACCAAAAAATTCTCAAGTATGTCCCAGAGGCAGACAATGAAGCCAACAATGCCAAAAGGTCTGAATGAGTGAGTGCACCTGGTAGGAAAGCCACAGGAGTGGGGTCAGGAAGGACAACAAGGGGAATTCACTGGATCTTAATGCAGTAACTCTTAGCATAAATGCTCTCAAGTCTGCAATCAAAAGAAAGGCTGACAGACCAGATCAAAAACAAAACCCAACAGTGCACTGTATATAAACAAACATTTTAATCCAAAAAAAATACGTTTTTGTACTTTTATTTTTTAAATTAAAAAAAAAAAAAAGAATGCTATTCAGCCGTACAAAAGAAAAAAAAATTCACAGGCTAAAAACACTGTTCCATGCAATGTAAGCAGTAAAAACAAGCAGGAGCAGTGATTCTATTTTCAGACAAAACAGATTTCCAAAACTGATCAGAGGAGGGAAAGAAGGTCACACTACATATTAGTAAAGGGAATAACTCAACAGGAAGAGATAAGAATTATAAATACACATGCACTGAACACTAGCATACTGAACTTCATAAAACAAATACTATTGGACATAAAAGATCAGATAAACATCAATAGAATTATACAGGGACTTCACTACCCAACTCTCAACACATTGGCAGATCAACTAGACGAAAAAAAAAAAAAAAAAACAGAACTGAACTATATCTTTCAACAAATGGATCTGATATTTACAGTGTTCCACCCAACAATACATATTCTTCTCAGCAGCACATAAAACTTACGTGCTCAAACAGACCACATATTTGGCCATAAAACGTGCTTAAGGAAACATGAGAGAAATGAAATTATTCCATAGGTATACTATCTGGTCTTACTGCAATAAATTAGAAATCATTTGAAAATGATTTACCGGTAACCAGAAAGCAAATAATCGAAAAGATCATGTATCACGACCAAGTAGGCTTCATCCCAGGGATACAAGGACGGTTCAACATATACAATCAAATGAACTTGTTTATATAAACTATAGTTTATATTTTATATTTTATATAAACTATAGTATTCTGAAAAGGGAAATCAAATAGGACATCAGAAAATAGAATGATATCCCATGTTCCTGGACAGATGGAACCAATACTGTCAAAATGGCCATACTTCCAAAACTGATTTATAAATTTACTATATTCTACATATTAATCCCAGTCAAAATATCCCAATCAAAAAATCAACAGCATTCTTTGCCAGAGACCTTACAGTGCCAGTTCCTTGACAAAGCCAGGACTGGCAGCGGGTATCTGCAAAGCAGGGACCGCATAGGATGAGTGTGCGGTCTCTCTCTACTCTCTATTAATCATAGCTTTCCAGATACTCACTATGCTATTGATAAAGGATGGCTGGGGACCTGAAGGATCAGAACTAAAAGTAGTTAAGGAATCAGAGCCCAGGATGAAAGGCACCCCTTCAGGGTTGAAAGGGGAAGTAAAGGCCACCACAGAGATCTTCGTCAGTCCCCTACCTCCTGTGTGGCAATGTTCACACACCAGAATGGGAGCGGAGCTCTGCATGGGCCTCACTGCATGGGAAACGTTAGGTGAAGGCCTTGTGTGTGCTGAACTGGCTCTAGATGGAGATATTGTAAATGTGGATCCAGTAGACAAGCGAACAATTCTTTGAAAAATTATACCTAATCAAGAATACCTAGTGATGGATCTTTTTGCTTCCTTTTATGTGCTTTAGAAAAGTTGATTTCCTGTTAGGGTTGTGGCCAGATGGTCGTTCAACCATGTCTGAATCTCTAAAATAGAAACCTCATTGTATCATATGTAACTGTAAGAGTACGTAATAAAGCAAAAAACATTTCTCTGTGTCAGAGGAGCCTTGCTCCCCTGTCCCACCAGAAGGACCTCTGGCGTCTGTATTGTCTGTCTCTGCCTGCGTTGTGCCCTCCTGCAGGAATCTCCTGGATCTGCTGCGGCTGGACTGTAGCAATTCTTAAAGAACTAGAGAAAACAACACTATTACACAGCTACAATGATAAAACAGCATAGTATTGGCACATAGCATTGGCACAAAACAGACCCGTAGATCAATAGACCAGAACAGAGGATGCAGAAACAACCTTAAGTGCATTCAAGCCATCTGATCTTTGACAACGGAATGAAACACATACACTGGAGGAAAGACACTCCCATTTACAATGCTGTTGGGAGAACTGGCTATATACACATAGAAGATTGAATCTAGATCTACATCTCTCAGCACATATCAAAACAAAATCAAAATGGATCAAGATCTAAACAGAAAAACAGGAACAGTTAATGCACTGGAAGATAAAATAGGTAAAACTCTTTACAGACAGCCATAGGCAAAGATTTCCTGAACAGAATCCCAACTGCACAAGAAAGTGCATCAAAAATGAAACTATATTGAACTAAAAAGCTACGGAGCAAAGAAAACAATTAACAGAGTGAAGAGACAATCTACAGAATGGGGAAAAAATATTTGCCTGCTATGCTTTGGACAGACAGCTAACACACAGAACATATAAAAAGCTCAAAAAAGTATGACTCCCCCCAAATAAAAGACCCAATCAAAAAATGGGCAACTGAAATGTACTGACACTTCTCAGAAGTACAAATGGCCAATAAATCCATTAAAAAATGTTCAACATCTCTCACCATGAGAGAAATGAAAACTAAAACAACAGAGATTTTATCTTACTCTAGAAAGAATGGGTATCATCAAGAAATCTAATAAATGCTGACAAGGCTGCAGTGGAAAAGGAACACTTCTATATTGTTGGGAATCTCAACTAGTACAACCACTGTAAAAATCAATAAGGATATTCATCAAAAAATAAAACTAGAAATTCCATTTGATCTATCTATTCCCCTTCTAGGTATCTTCCTGAAAGTGTTAAAGACATCATATTACACTGATACATGCATGCCTGTATATTACATTGATACATACAGCACAACTTATAACAGCTAAATCTTAGAAGTGGCCTACATGTCATCAACAGATGAAAGGATAAAATGTAGTATTTATATACAATGGAATACTACTTTCCTGTAAAGAAGGACAAATGAGTCATTTGTATGAAAATGGATGCACACTGATACCACAATGTTGAGATAATAACCACTGCATAGCTTCTCTCATATGAGAAACCCAAAGTACAAATAAAGAGCAAAATAAAAGAGAACAGAAAACAGGGAGCTAGATCTGTGCCAATGGGACAGGGACTAAGAGATGAAAGGAGGGGGTAGGGAGGAAGGGAAAGGAGACACTGAAACAAACTAAGATGTGTTATGCACATGTACCACCTCCTGACAATGAATTAACCATTATATATCACAAGCATGTACTAATAAAAAAAAAAAGAGGGGCTGGGGATATAGCTCAGTGGAATAAGCGCTTGCCTAGCAAGTGCAGGGTCCTGAGTTCGATCCCCAGTACCGCAAAAAAAAAAAAAAAAAAAGAATAGGCAAATTCGTAGAAACAAAAAGGGAAATCACCAGAGGCTATGACATTTAGGCAGAATTATTGCTTAGGAGGTATAAGTTTCTGCTTGACATGAAGAAAAGCCTGGAAATGGTGACATTTAAACAGCATTGTGAATGTACTTAACTGAACACTTAAAAGTGGTTAATATAATTTTATGTTGTGTAAATTCAACCACAAAGAATAAGTGGGAGAGCTGTGATTGTCACTGCCCTCTGCAAGGCAAAGCGCCCCCAGAGTTTGCTCATGGTGCAATGTGATTCACTATGCCTCATGGCTCCTAACTACTCAACATTCACACTCAGTGTTTCTTAGAGCTTTACCACAAGAGACAATGAGTTAGGGTTAAGACAGTGGCCAAATGTGCGGTGGCACCCAGACCCTTTGGAGAGAGGCTGAGGTAGGAGAATCTCAAGTTCAAGGCCGCCAGGGGCAACTGAGCAAGACCCTGTCTCAAAATGAAAAGGGAGAAGCAGCTGGTGTAGCTCAGTGGCAGAACACCCCTAAGCTGGATTCCTAGTACCACACACACACACACACACACACACACACACACACACACACACTGAAATCAAAAGCAGAACAAACATATACATATGCAAACTCCCTATGACGAATATGATTTTTATATATAAATTGTACCAAATAAACAATTAAAAAAAGAGCAGAACAGGAAGACTAGGAAAAGGGTAGCCAAAAAGCCTAATAATGAGAGGGTAAGACCAAAGTAAAACCAAAAATAAGGCAGAGATGAATCAAACACATGGTGACTTGAGTTCTGTGGGTCCTTTTCTCTAACCAGTTCCCAGTCCCAGTTGAGTTTTTCTTTTTCAACTGAGCACATCTAATATGAAGCTCAGTGGCAGAACACACCATACACTTACCACTCAGCAAATAACAGAGAGTTTACTATCTCATGGGAAATAAGGGTGAAAGGTGAGAATCCTACCATCTCATAAGCAAATGTTTCTTGTCTGCAGGCACGATCTATCGTTATGGTTTCCTCTCGATGTTCCAAGAAACTTTTTCTAGCCCTGTTGAAGATACACAAAAAATCAAAGTTCAACATTCTTTCCTGGGTTTTCAAAGCATCTTTAATATTTAACTTTTTATTTTGGATCAATTTTAGAACTAAAGTGGTAAAAGTAATACAAAGAGTTTCTATACACATATAGATACATATATATGTTATCCCTTCCCAATTTCCCTTACACTAACATCCTATATGACCACAAAGATTAAGAATGGAATTAACATTTTATACAATTTTTAATTTAATGCCTATTTTTTCCTTGAGCTTATTTTTCCTTTGTACCCTCCAGTCTGCTACAGTTCCTCAGGCTCTTTTTGTCTGTCACATTCTGGACACTTTAAGAGCTCCCATCAGTTTGCAGCATGTCCTTGAATTTGGGTTTCATTTCCATTTCTCAGGACTGGAGTAAACCTGGCATTTGGCAAGGGTACCACAGGAATGACTTCCTTCTTGGTGTATCGTTTTGAGAGATTCATAAGATATGTTACCTCAGTTAAGTTCCTGTCTAGCAAGTTCTTCCCCTAAAAAATACTTTCTTTTATCTGAACCTGAAAAATACTTTGGGGGAGGTACATTGACCAAGGCAAACCTTGTTTCTCCTCAAGCTTTTCACCCATGAATTCTGCCTTCAACACTACCCTGGTACCTGCCTAGCGATGATTCTCCAGCTCCCGCCTCCCACATCTATTCATGGAATTCTACTATGAGGAAGACTTACTTCTACCTATTTACTGACCTGATCATTTATACTAGTACAAACTCATTCTTACATTATACAAACTTACTCTGTGGGTTAACTAAAGTCTAAAACCATCATGCGTTTGTTACTCACACTGTTCCAGCTTTGGTCATCAGGAATTCCTTCAGGCTGACCTCTGTTCAAAGGCCCCCATCTTTCTTTTGAGCATTTTCTTACTTTTCAACCAAAACATGTCCAAGGCCCAACCTATACTTTTCCTGTTTTGAACCAGGAGTCAACTAGCTCCTTTTAGAGACACTGGAAGCTAGGAATTCTCATTATTGTGGTCAGTGCTTCTACACCTCTCAGTCAAGAAAGGCAGGAAATATATACACGTGCATGCTAGCTCCTGTACGTGCAAATAACTGGTTTTGTTTTTGTTTTTGTTTTTTGTACCAGGAATTAAACTCAGGACCTTGTGCTTGCCAGACAGGCGCTTGTGCCACTGAGCTATATCCCCGGCCCTGTATTTTTGTTTTATATACTTAAAATCATGAGTTTATATCAATACTTCTACTCTCAAACTAAAACAACAGATTTAATTAAAACCTTCAACCTTTCCTTGTTTATATCGTCTTTCTCCAGAAATGAGAAACACAGCTCTCACATGACTGGCAACCTTAATTGTTCAATTCTCGCAAATGCATAAAAGCATTTGCACAACTGCTACTTGTATGAGAATACAAACTCATGGAGAATTCTTTTAGTCTTCAGCCCTACGACACTATTACCCAGTAATAGTGTCACACAGAGCTCACACAGACAGGTCGGCTCCCCCTTCCCACCCTCTTCAGGGTAACAGCACTCATCTGTATAGCAGACTCATTTATCCGTCCCCACCACCACCACCGGCCCTGCTCACCAGCTGCCACTCTGCGCTGGGGATCGAATGCAGGGCGTCAAGCATGCTCAGCACACACTCCTGAGCTACTTCCCGCCCTCATGTGTTAGTCTTTGTATTACATCTTCAGTTCCCCTACACACATCCTGGTTGGTCTTGTCTGATGAGTTTTAGCGTACGTGGAAGACGTATGAAACACTCCTCTAGTTCTAAGCATCTGAAGAGTCACGCTTTATTCCCACTCACCTGTTCTGTTCTCTCCCTTCTTTCTACTTGGCCCACTCCTGCCCTTTAGTCAAACAACCACCACAGCTCTGGACTTTGACCCGTCAGACATTTTTCCTTTGCCAAGCTGTGCCAGTAAAGGGGAGTGGAAAGACCTCACAGCACGTGATGGAGGGCCGTGCTTCCTGGTCTGACACACTGACTCAGGAGAATCACTGCAGTGCAGTCACTAGCACCCTACAGCTTTCCCACCACCCACTCCTCCGAACAGCTTTTCCAGGCACTCTTGAGGGTAGCTTCCCAGCAAGTCCCATTGATAGAGCACCACAGCAATTTTTCTACCACTCAGTGAGTCAGAGCCAGGCCCTTTCCAATGGGTCTGGAGCTCAGTCCTGGGAAGAGAATGAATGGACTTGTTGAACATTCTCCTTCAGCCCCTGGAATAGGGTGCACCTTTTCTTGTTATTTCTGTTTTACCCCTGAGCTAGGTGTCCAGCCAATTTGTTTTTTGGAGACAGGGTCTTGCTATATACAGTAGGTCAGACTGGCCTTGAACTCACCATGTAACCCACAATGACCTTAACTTGTGGCGATCCTCCTATCTCAGTTTCCTAAGTGCTGGTATTATAGGCCTACACCACCGCGCTTCAAGGTCTCCTTAGTTCTCCCAGGTGGGCTTGAACTTGCGTCTTGCTACAGCCCTTGGAGTGCTGGGATTACGGGTGTGAGCCAGTGCCCAGCTTCCTTTCACTCCTTTGATAATACCTCATTACTCTAACCCTGTTAAAATGAGTAATTACTCAGACCAAGCTTTCTCAATTACTGTTCAGTTTTTTTCCTCCTACATGAACTCAGACTGACACAAAAGGGGAGTAAAATGCACAGATACTTGTGATGCTGCCATTTCCCTCCTCAGCCTCCAGTGCTTGGGATTACAGGCATACGCCACCACGACTGCCCGTAATAGTTCTAATTATACATACTTTGTTGTGTTAGCTATTTTTTCCATTATGAAGTGTATTTTCTTATTTATTTTTTAAAAATTGGAAGGGAGAACTGGGCGCAGTGTGGGACTATACCCTTAGCACTTGGGAGGCTACAGCAAAGATAACTTAGGCTCAGGAGTTTGAGACCACCCTGCGAAACACAGAGACGCCCTGTATGAAAAACAGTTGGAAGAGAGTATTAGTTGGAAGGGAGGTTGGTTATTCCTGTTTTTGTTCTGGTGGCTACTTTGGTTGTTTTTTAACGTCCTTCTTGATCCTGTGTTTTATGGTACCAGGAATTGACCCCGGGCCTTCACACTGAACCACACTTCTAGTACTTCTTAAATCTTTTTACCATTTTGAGATAAGGGTTCACTAGGATGAGACGCTAAGCTGCCCAGGCTAGGCTTGAACTTGTGAGCCTCATACCTCAGCCTCCCGCAGTGCAAGGTTCCAAGCACGAGCCACTATGGTCAGCTTCTATTTTCTTATTTAACTTTTTACTATCTAGTTCGCCAGAGTTCTTTTCTTCTCAGTATTATCTAAAAGTTTCCCACTGCCTACACATTAGCTTCTTTTTTCCTCCCATCTTTTTAGCTGTGGTATTATAGATACTTGGTTATAATACATAACCTTGTGTGTTAGATAATCGGCTGAAAATTTCTGAGCCATCAACTGGTTGGGTGAAGTTCACCCACTAGACTACCCTCAGCAATGGTGCTGGGTGCAGGAATTATCAGCAAGTGCAGGATTGAACCCAGGGAACTAAGCATATGCTTTATTTACCATGTGCTACAGCCTCACCCCTACTTATGGAAAACTTTTTGTTGTTGTTTAGGGACAGAGTCTCAATACACAGCCCATGCTGGCCTCACGTTCCTGGTCCTCTAGACTCAACATCCTATGTGCTGTGCTACCATGCCCAGCTATAGAACTTCCAAGCACTGCATATTGTAAATGTGGTAAGTATTTCAACAGAGAAGTATGGGGTTGCTACACAAACATATAGAAGACCTAAATGGAATCCTTAATCCTTTGGCAAAGGCTTGAAGGATAAGAAGTCAGGAATGCAGGAGAATAAAACTATCCCAGACAAACAACTGAAGTGAGAAAACATATTCCAGGAACTGAAAGGAAGTGCAGTATGGCCAGACCACTTCGGGCACAAAGCTATAAAGATCAACAAAATCCATCCCTCAGAAGCCTTTGTGAACCACCTATGGGCTCAAGACTTTAGCCTAAGGGACATTAGAAGATTTTGAGCAAGAAAATACCAAAACCAGATTTACATCTTAGACAAATCTAACTAATCAACAACAGTTACAAGGCACCAAGTGAGGCAAGGCAACAGAGTTGACTTCCAATGAGCCTACTACGACTGTAGACCTCTTAGAGGGAAGGCAGTATCAGTGATTCTCTTTCGTAAGGGAAGGATGGGTTGTGGAATCTGGAAAGCAATCTTAATGTAGGGAGGACATGTACATCCTAAGACACTTGAACAAGTGGTTGAAAATAAATCTGGAAAAGCAGACTTGGGATATATATGGAAGGTTTTAAAAGCCTAGCTGAAGAGTTTGAAATTTTTCCAAATAGGAGATATAAAGTCAATGGCAATTTCTAAACAAAATAGCATACTCAGGTGCTTGCATTACAGGTAAATCAGAAGGAGTAAGACTAGATTTAGGAAGACAGGAGTCCTTCTTCTTTTTTTTTTTTTTTTGCGGTACTGGGGATCGAACTCAGGACCCTGCGCTTGCTAGGCAAGCGCTTATTCCACTGAGCTATATCCCCAGCACTTGACAGGAGTCCTTCACAGCACTCTAGATGTTGCTAAAGTTAATGTCTGCAGAGGAAATCAGGAACAAATTTCGTAACTGCTACAAAAGAAAACCAAGGTTGCATTGAGATGACTGCCTGAGTATCTGAAGTGGACAGTAGAAAAGGTAGGCTCAAGTATGACAGAACACAGCTGAGGTGGCACAAAATCAGTAGACTGTAAAATAAAGTTATAAATTTCATTATTATATACATAATTTCTCTATGGTATTATCATACAGCAACCCTTCTTAAAATGTGGTTGATGGAATAGTACTGATCTGTGAGCTATGTGTCACCCACTTTGCATGAAAGTAAGCATTTAGAAATTTTCATTACAAGTTGACAGTATCTTCTCCCTATTGAATTTCATAACAATAAAATATTTGAACTTACACTGTTTGGCTTTTTAAAATTCCACTTTTTTCTACTAATTCACTTTTATACTATTGTACAAAAATAAGAAACTGTCAATGATTAAAAATTAAAAAAAAACAAAAGCAAAAGCAAATGGTCCTTTTCCACAGCTACTCTAAGAAATGCCATCAGAATATTTAGCTTGCACCCCAAATCTAAGCAGATTAACTCTACCTTTGTAACGATTCAAAGTAAATACAAGCTAGGTACGGTGGCACAGGCCTGCAATTCCAGCACTCTGAGAGGCTGAGCGGGATAGAAGGCTGAAGTCCAGCGAGGGCAATTTAGCGAGTTAGTAAGACCCTGTCTCAAAATAAACAATAAAAAGGGCTAGAAATGTCGTTTAATGCAAAGACCTTGGGTTTCTCCTCCCCTAAAAGAATTTAAGTACAAATTTGAATATGTGTGGGGTATCAGGGGTTGAAAGTTTTTAATTTTCTTAAGTCTAATAATACCATCCTGATTATCCAGCAAAATACTTTTAAGAGCTCTATGTTGGAGTACTTAGGGGTAAATTACTATGTTTACAATGTACTGAATAGTACAGCAAGAGAAAAAGACGTATCTGCATCTCATACTTATCCAGATAAGGAAAACAGGGCCAAATATTAATAGTAGTTGAATTTAAGGAGTGGGCATACGGACAAGAATACTATACTTTCAAATTTTCAAAATATAATGTTCAAAACCAAGTTTAAATAAATACCAAAGGGCTCCCAGTGTAGCTCAGTGGTGGTTAGCATGTAGGGCCCTGGGTTCGATTCTGACACCAAAAATTAAGTAACATATGACTATCGGGACTGGTGGCACAGACCTGTAATCCCAGCACTGAAGAGGGTGGGGCAGGAGGATCACCAGAAGTTCAAGACCAGCCTGGGCTACACAGTGAGACTTTGTCTCAAAACAAAACAAAACACCTCCAAAACAAATAACTAAATAAAATATAACCAAAGCAAAGTCATCCATACCTCAAAGTCACCAGCTCTGTATCCTCTGGGATGACTTCTGGATCTTCACCTTCCTCAAGGCATTTCAGTTTGTCAAGGCTAAAACAAAAAGAAGGAAAACCGTAAGGTTAGCCACACATCTTGTCCACAGAGAGCCACGGCTGCGTCCTCAAACCACCACTGAGCAACTAAGAAGTCCGATAAAATCCAGTAGGGGGCTTAGAGAACGCCAGAATACAAGGCAATGACTCTGTGCTGGTACTTTTTATGGCCGATTGAAAACGAGAAACATCAGTTATTTTTTATTTTCACCCGACTAAGGCACTTTGGGGGAAATTTCAGAAACGGCATACGCGAAAGGTCCTCTAAAGAGACCATAGTTAATCAAGGTTTTAATGCTCCTCGATTAAGTCTCCTGCAGCTTCTTCATTACTCAAGTTCCTCCATTGTCAAACTGTCAGTGGCAGATCCTCGTCTGCTTTTCTTTACTAACAAGCAAGACAGCATTAAACAGAAAAATCGTCTCCCGGGGCCCCTTTATCCCGCAGGATCAGTGCGTTCGGATCCCAGGACTTCTCCCAGCAAGGCTTCGGGCGGGGTGGGCGGCTCGAAAGCGCAGTCCGGGGCGCACAGTCTAAGCCAGAGGCCCCCACCCCGGACGACACGCAGGGGCGCTAGGGCGAGCTGCACCCCTCCGGCCAAGCCGCCCAGCGCCTGCACCCTGTACTCACCCGCACACCGCCCGCAGCTCGGCCGCTGCCTCCAGACTGCAGCCCAGATCCCGGGCCACCGCGGCGTCAGCCTGGTGGGAGTCAGTGACCCCAGGGCTCGCAGGCAGCACGGGGGCTGGGGCCTCCGCCAGCGACAAGTCCCCGGCGCCGCGCAGCCGGCCCCGCCACAGCTCCCCAAAGGAGCCCACATGGAACACGCAAGTACTCAGCTCGGGAAGCTCGTACTCCGGGAAGTTGCAGCGGCCGGCGCCTTGGGCCAGGTCCTGCGGGCCGCCACGACTGTCCTCAGCCATGCTCGCCGCACTCCGTCCGCGGCGAAAGCCAGGCGATCGCACTCGCGGAGCGTGACGGGACTTGTAGTTGCGCGCCCCGCCCGGAAGGCGGGCGAGAACGCGACGCGGGCGGGCCCGGCACACTACATCTACCAGCAGGCACCGCGGCCACCGGGGTGCGGCTGGCCCCTCCCGGAGGAGAGGAAGGGCCGAGTGCATTGTTCTCTGACGGCTGTATAGGGAGCGGCCTTGGTTCCCGGAAGACGCGGTGGGTGTGGCTCAGTACTAGGCCCGTCTGTTGGGCTGGGCGGCCTCGTCACACCCTGTGACCCGCCTCCTGGTTTCCCTAGGCCAGGCCTCCGGAGTGCTGCGTTTTTGGATCCTAAGGTTCGCGAGCTGCGCTGCTCACTGTTCTAGAGTCAGGAAAGAGGGGCGGGACGCTGAAATCCACCCAGGATGGGGTCCCTGCCTGGGTTCACTAGGAATCTCTTCAGGGAACCACTACGTATTCGCATGCAAATACTTACTGTGTAGATTTGCGTTGCTGTGCACTTGCACTGTAGTGTTTATGGAGTGTCGACTATGCATAATGCGTTGCTCAGTATTAATGCTATTGCAGGTTCTTAAAAATCAAAACCACAAGCTGGTGTGGTGGCGTACACCTGCAATCCCCGCGTTTAAGGGGATGAGGCTGGAGCATCGCTGGGAGTTCAAGACCAGCCTGGGCTACACAGGAAGTTCATGGCCAGCCTGAACTGCAGGGTGAGACCCTGCCTCAAAAAACAAAACAAACAAAATAAAAATTGGAACAATCAGCCTGGCATGGTGGTGCACATCTGTGTGCCCAGCACTCCAGAGTTTGAGGCAGGACAATCCTGAGTTTGGGACTAGCCTGGGTTGAGTAGTTTCAAACAAAAATCACAATGTTTTCAGGCAGAGATTGTCAACCATGTGTTGCTGTTACGAAGAAGTTATTGCTGGCGAAGAGAAGCAGGGTTGGAACTCATTGGGTCTAGCTTCAGACCGGGCTTTTGCCGTCTCTCAGTGGGACCCAGAACCCCAGCAGGTCTTTCAGAACCAGCCGTAGCTATTTATTATGACTTAATCACATAGTGTTACGGCTGTGTCTAGATGTTAAACTAAGACATATACAATGTAACTGACCTATTGTAATTGTTACTTCAGTGGTTTTCACTATAGTCCGAGTTGGGCAACCATCACCATGGTCAATTTGAGAACATTTTCACCATTCCAAAAAGGAAACCCATACCTTTTAGGTATCAGTTCCAAGACTCCAGCCCTAGCCAACCACTAATCTATTTTATATGCCTGCAGGTTTATCTATTCTGGGCACGCAATATAAATAGAACGATATGATATATGGTCTTTTTTTGACTGGCTTCCCACTTAGCGTAAGATTTATCCACATTGCAAAATGCATCAGGATTTCATTTTTTTTGCTGAGTAATAGCGCTTTCACATTTTATTTATCCATTCATCAGAGAAACCACACCCTTCACAATAATATCCAAGAAACTGAAATACTTAGGAATCAATCTAACAAAGGAAGTAAAAGGTTTATATATTCAAAATTACAGTACTTAGAAAAAGGAGATTGAAGAGGATATCACAAAATGGAAAGATATCCCTTGCTCATGGATAGGAAGAACCAACATAGTGAAAATAGCCATACTTCCAAAATTGTTACACAGATTTAATGCAATCCTGATCAAAATACCATTAGTATACTTTGCTGAACTAGAGAAAATACTCCTAAAATTCATCTGGAACCAGAAGAGACGTAGAATAGCAAAGGTGATCTTGGGCAACAAAGGCAAGGCAGGAGGAATCACAATCCCTGACTTGAAATTATATGACAAATCTACTGTGATAAAATCATCATGGTACTGGCAAACAAACCTAAAGACCAGTGGAACAGATCAGAAGATGCAGACACAACTACAGACACACTCAGCTACCTTATCTTTGACAAAGGGGCCAGACATGTTCACTAGAAGAAAGATAGCCTCTTTAATAAATGGTGTTGGAAAAACTGGCTCTCTACATGCTGAAGACTAAAACTAGACCCATATCTATCACCATGCACTAAATTAAAATCAAAATGGAGCAAGGATTTAGATATTAAAGCAGAAACACTAAATCTACTGGAAGAGAAAATAGGTCAAAATCATGAAGACATAGGGGTAGGCACAGTCTTCATGAACAAACCCAAACTACACAGGAAACACTTCAAAGAATCAACAACTTGGATCTCATCCTATTAAAAAGCTTTTGTACTTCAAAAGAAATCAACAATAGAGTGCAAAGACAACCCACAGAGTAGGAAAACATTTTAGGCAACTGTCCCTCAGACAAAGGGCTTATAACTAGAACATACAAAGAATTGACAAAGTCAGACCCCCCAAATTCAAAGACTCAATCCAAAAATGGGCATCTGAGATGAATACACACTTCTCAGATGAAAAAATACAAATGACAAATAAATACATGAAAAAATGTTCAACATCTTTGGTCATTTGAGAGATGCAAATTAAAACAACACTGAGGGGCTGAGGGTATGGCTCAGTGGTAGAGCTCTTGCCTTGCACAGAGGCACAAGGCCCTGGGTTCATTCCCCAGTACCACATACACACAAAAAAATAAAGAGCTGGAGATTTATCTCATTGTTCATCGAGTTCAAACCTCAGTACATCAAAATAAATAAAACGAAATTTTAAAAAACAAAACAAAACAAAAAAACAGCACTGCGATTCCATCTCACCCTAGTAAGAATGGCTACCATCAAGAAATCAACCAATAACAAATGCTGCAGGGGGTGTGGGGAAAAAGGAACGCTTCTCTACTGTTGGTAGCAATGCAGACTGGTGTAACCACTCTAGAACTCAGTCTGGAAAGTCCTCAAAAAGTTAGGATTATAGGTCCTATTTGGATTATAGGTCCTATTTAGTGCCAGGTGTGGTGACAAATGCTTGTAATCCGAGCACTTGGGAGGCTGAGCAAGAGGACTGTTGCAAGTTTGAGGTCAACCTGGGCTACAAAGTGAGCTCAAATTCAGCTTGAACTGCAGAGTGAGACCCTGTCTCAAAAAAAGGCAAAAAAAAAAAAAAAAAAGCTGTAGTCAGGTCCTATTTAGCCCAGCCATTCCCCTTCTAGGTATTTTCCCAGAAGAACTGAAAACATCATACTACAGCGATATATGTGTACATGTTTATAGCAGCTCAACTTGTCATAGTGAAATCTTGAAAACAACCCAAGTGCCCATCAGCTGAGAAGTGAATAAGAAAATGTGATATTGTTATACAGTGGAGTATTACTCAGCTATAAAGAAAGATAAACTCAAGGCTTTTACAGGTAAATGGATGCAACTAGAGACCATACTCATAAGTGAAGTAAATCAGACCTGCATGTGTAAACACCATATTGTCTCCCTAGTGTAAAACTCTGAAAGAGTAAATAAAACTGAAAGGTAAAATAGATATTGTGAAAGGGAAAGAAACTGCTCAACAGGAAAGAACAACTGGGATGAAGGAAAGAAAAAAGAAAGAAGGGAAATATATACACACATACACATATGATAGCTAAAATAATTATACTACTAATTTCTATTGGTTTATGGAAAGGCACAGTTACTGTTTAATGTTTGATCAATCTCGCATACCTGTATGTGGTAATCTGAGCAAATAAGTACTACAACAACCGTTGTTGATTTCCTATCATCTTGTTTTAAAATTCTGTATCATTTTTATAGTTTTTGTGTTATTTTGTCTTTGTTTTTATTATGTTGTGTTTGGTTTTTTTCTCTTTAAAATAAAAAAATTCTTTCTACCTATTGGCTATTAGGACTAGTGATGCTATGAACATTTGTGTACGGGATTTTGGCAGATGTGTCTTCATTTTTCTTGAATAGATCCTAGGTGTGTAACTATGACAAGTCCAAAGTGGTTACCCTACCTTATCCCCCTACCAGCAGTGTAGGAGGGTTCTGATTTCTCCACATCCTCACCAACACTTGTAATCTGAATTTTTTTTTCCCTTTTTTGACAGGGTTTCACTACGCAGCTCAGGCTGACCCTGAACTCACTTTGCAGCCCAGGCTGGCTTCAAACTTGAAGTGATCCTCCTGCCTCAACCTCTTGAGTGCTGGGATTATAGGCATGTGCCATCGCACCCAGCTTGTTATCTGAATTTTTATTTAATTTACTTATTTGGTTTTTTTGAGTCAGGGTCTTACTATATATTTCAGGCTGGCCTTAAATTCACTACAGTACAGGGTGTAAATTGGCCTGTAACTTATGGTGATCCTCCCACATCAGCCTCTTGAGTGAATTCTGGGATTATAGGAATGCACTACCGCGTGTGGAATTGTCTGAACTTTTACACTGTGACCCTCTTGTTGGTATGAAATACTATCCTATTATGGTTTTGCTTTGCATTTCCTGATGACTAGTGATAGTGAGCTTGTTTTCATGTACTCATTAAACATTTGCATATTTCTTTTTTTGGTACCAGGAATCAGACTCAGGGCCTCATGCTTGCCAGGCAGGCACTGTGCCTCTGCACTATATAACCAGCCCTACATTTGTGTATTTGTCTGGAGAAATATCTACTCAAGCCCTTTGCCCCACTCGCTTTTGATCGATTGATTGAGACAGGGCCTCTCCATGTAGTCCAGCCTGGCCTTGAATTGCAATCATCTTGCTTCAGCCTCCCAAGTAGGTAGGATTATAAGTGTGTGCTATAGCATCCAACATTGGCCCACTTTTGTATCATGTTATTTGTATTCTTATAGAACCCTTGGTTTTCATCATTACCTTGTTGTAGAAAGCCTTTGTTGTATTTTTCTGTCTTAATTTGACCTTCCCTATCGTTTTTGGCCCTCCTGGGGTAGCCAATCATATAAACTTTTCAACTCTGACCACAGCGATTGGTCCAAACATGAGCAAACAACTGCATAAGATCCAACCATAAACTTCTTCTGGGATTTTATCTGTAAACTAAGAAACTCGCTCCCAACTCTGAGCACCTCAGGTTGTGTCCTCGACACAGCCTATGTCTGCCAATGGATGAGTCAGAAGGAAGAGGGGGCAGTTTCAATAAGTAAAGGCAAAAAATGGAAAAAGAAAGAAGCCAAGTGTCTTGGGGCTATTCCAGTTGAAGCCATCTCCCCTACTATACTTGCCATTAAATGAGAAGGGGTTTTAAACTGGAATTAACAACTTAATGTCAGAAATATCAATAGAAAAAGAGCACAAAAACTGAATACAACTTGCATGTAGCAAGAGAGCCTTTAAAAGAAAATCAAACCCAAAGCCACAGAGCTGAATATTTATACTATGAGGTGGACAGTGTTTTAGTTAACTTTTCCTCATTCATGAGGCAAAATACCAGACACCCAAAGTTAAAAGAGAAAGGTTTATTTCGGCTCACAGTTTGTGAGGTTTCAGTCTGTAACTGGCTGCCTCCAAGGCGAGGTGGCAAGACAGAGGTGCAGGGCAGAGGAGAGACAGTTCATGGTGGGCAGAAGGCAGAATGCAGAAGGCACCATGCAGCAAGTAACAAACTACAAGTAACTAGCAGCAAGCCCAGTTCTGTCCCTTCTACTGTATCCAGTCCACCTGCCCTAAGGTCAGATAGCGCTCACACTCTTAACCCTCACACCCTTAGTACCAGCACTGCACCATGAATCAATCCCACATTCTAGTTCCAGCCACCTCTGAAGAAGCCCCACCTATGACTGCATGAGGCTTGCAGAGGACCTCTAGACACAAACCATCACAGACAGAGCAGTAAATTGTGAAAATATGACAAGGTAAGGGGTCTTGGGCTATGGTAGTCAGTTGGGTACACAATGAGTAGAAAGATAAGGATTAGTTTAACAAAGGTGATTTGTACAGATTTCCTTTAGCCTCAACTTTACATTCTTAGTGATAAACATTACACTTTTCTTCTATTATATGGAGAGCATCTTTCACATGGAAATTTCATCTCCTGCTTTGAAGAAACAGAAGAAAGGTTAACAGTGAATGTCTCCCACATGCTGTTTTTCAAGTGCCTTTCACTTAAAATTGGCAATATGCCACAGTGACATATTTGAGGATCACATGTGCTTGTTTCACTAGTGATTGTTTTAAAGATAGTTTGAATTTGATTCTCTTGCAACCTCAAGGCCAGTGGTCTTCACAGAGCCTATAAGATTTTGATAAAATCTCTCCACAGGGGGAGCTCTCACTTCAGAGGTCATGCTTCAAGAGCAGGAACTGGTCTAACCTATACTTGGAGCTTTAGTAACACCAGCCTCAGGAGTAGAGGTAGGAGAGGTTCCTGAGCAGCAGCAGGTCAGGGAAGGATCAGAATGAACATGGCAGGAAAGATGGCTCACTGTCACTGTGGAATATTACACTGGGGAGTAGCAGTTTGAGCAGCAAAGTATGCAGTGATTGGTAGGGAAGGGATTAGTGGTGAGCACCAGCAGAAATCATAGTGACAGGCAGTCAGTCAACTGGGTTTATCAGCCCCTTCTTGGGAAAAGGCCAAAGACAGCTTCTGGCCTTCTGGCAAACTGGACAGATGGGGTGCTACCAAGCCTGGCAGTAGGATCAGACAGTAATAGAAAGGACGCAGAGAGATTCCAAAGGCTCAGGGTAAGAAAAGTCCCTGTACTATTGGGTGAACCTTGTCCAGTCATGGGAGAGGGAAAAAAAATCCCAAAAGATTTCCTCCAACTGTGGATATTGGAATCAATCACTGGGTTGGGATAATGGTGTGGAAATTTTTTGTTTTTTGTTTTTTGAGTCAGGGTCTTGCTATGCATTTCAGGCTGGCCTTGAGCTCACTTTGTAGCCCAGACTGGTCTCAAACTTGCAATGATACTCCGCCTCAGCCTCTCAAGTGCTGAGATTACAGGCGTGCACAGATCAAGATGATTATAGAGTATTCTCTGTCTCTTGAGTTCCCAATTCTACTTATTAAAAAAAAAAAGATGTAAGATTGGATTATATCATTAGGGACCCATGAGTTCTCCAAACTTGCTTAAGAGCATTTCCTCATCTGAGATGATAACGTAGATGCAGCTGGCGACACAATCAGAGGCTTGATGGAATTGTGGCAAAGTTGAAAGCACCGATCTCTGTACGAAGGAACAGTTCAAATGTTGCCCTGCAAGAAGACAGACCTTTCCTAACAGAGCCTCCCAGCTTTTAACAGAAACTAGATTTCTAGATGCTATTGCTCTTAGCATAAAATCTTATACTCTTAAAATCTTGGTGATCAATTTATATTTGCCTTAGTTACTTTTTCTCCTTGCTGAGACAAAACACCTGCTGCTCAGAATTAAAGAAGGAAAGGTTTATTTAGCTTACAGTTCGTGGAGGTTTCAGCCCATACTCTGCTGGCTCTAAGGCAGAGTGGCACATGGCGGAGGGCAAAGGTTCATGGCGGAAGACAGCCAAAGCAACAAGAGCACTAGAGGAGGAGCGGTGGCGAGCAGCCCCTTTCCCTCCCTCACACTGTGTGCAAGCGAGCGCAGCACTCATACCCATAATCCGAGCATTAGACCATGGCTCAATCATAAACTCTAGGAACTTCTTCGAAGATGGTGACCAGGTAAGCAGCAGAGAAAGATCCTCCTGAAGGATCACCACCCAGACACCGGAATATAGCAATATGAGAAAAACAAGGAGTGAAGTGGATCCCCTTGACACAGGAAGGATCTGAAATGAGAAATGAAGCCCTCAGAAAGAACAAACAAGGCCTCTCCTGGAGGAGAAGCTCAGAGGGCCGCCATGGTGCAGTTAGAGGAAGAGGAGGCGGAGAAGGAGGGAGTCACTGCTCCATACACACCCAAGGCCCGCTCCCTCACTCCGGCACTCAAAGCTTCAGCTTCGGAGGCCCATGCTCACGGGAGCCTCCCCACCTGGCTAAGGGAGAGCAGAGTTCTGAGGGCTGGTCCAAAACTGGAGAGGAGAAAGCACAGCCTGGAAAGGAGGCAGCAGCGCTTGGGAGGTGTTGTTGAGCCCAGTGTGAGGATGAAAAGTAACAACAGCCACTGAAGCAAAGTCCCCACGCTGCAGCAACCTTTCTAATCAGCACCCAGAGGCAAGGCGGAGTCAAAGCAACCAGTACACAGCCCACCACACCCAGCTCTACACCTGCCCTGAGGCTGTGGCCCCACACCTCTCCACTGTGTGAGCAACTACCAGCAGAGAGCAGCAAAGAGCAGTGGCACCGACCCCAGGGCCACAACAATTCCCAGGAATCCAGCCAAAGAACAAATGGGAATTGGAGCACAACAATAAGAGAGAGCTGCAGATGGAGGTGGATCACATGGCCCCATGCCCTGCTCACTCCAACACCAAGCAGGAAATACGAGCTGAGTTACCGGGCTTCAGCTCCCACCCTGAACTCCCTCTGTGAGCATCTTGAGTCTCGGTGGCCCACACATTCACCACCTGTTCCCAACAGCAACGGGATGAGTCCACAGGCTTCAGGACTCACCCTAAACTGCCAATATGAGCACCAGGAGGGACTCCATACTGCTTGCATATATGAAACTTGTATGAACCCACAGCGACAAACTACATGAAAAGCAGCAGTGCTGGAGTCCGAGAGATGACAACATACTCTACACAGAAGACCTGAGAAAATCCTCCAATTCTCTCCTAGAACTAATAGCTAAACTTAGTACACACCCTGGACTACCTCAGTGAGCTCGGATGTGGGAAACCTCATGCCACATTTGCCTAGCATTGTAAGTGCACCTAATGCCCAGCTTCAAGAGGTGGGGAGCGGCAGCACTGGAGATTGAGAGGTGGGAGGAGGTGAAGGCCTGCGGCTAAAGGGCAGACCTGGTACTCTAGCTGGGTGGGAATAGCCTCCAAAGAGTCATAGGCATCCTTCAGGGAGACACTAGTGGCCTAGGAGGGGACCCTGGGGGCCTTGACAGGGAGCACAGCAGCCTGAGTGGGGAGGAGAGCTCCCTCTGGGCTACATGAAAACCCTGAAGAGCTGCATGGGGCGGAGCCAGGCAGTCCACAGGGGCGAACTCGTGGACCCAGCCAGGCCTCTGGGAGTGCCTTGGGCCGGGATCCTGGGACCCTGGGAGTGCCTCAATGGGGCAGAGCCCTGCGGTCTGTGGGGGTGACCTCGAGGATCACTGGGGCCTCTGGGCACACTGCATCAAGGTGGAGCCTGGTGGTTCGCAGGGTAACCCTGTCGACTGGACTGACCCCCGATGGCCTTGAGCGCTTGTCAGTGGGGACTTGACCATAGTGAACCTGGTTCCTTGCCAGTCTACTGTCTTTGAGGATTGATGCTTTTCCACCTCCTGCCATAGCAATCTGTGTGGACCCATGTTTGTTACAGCAAAATTAGAAACAGCCATGTCTCTTCCCAATGTGAGAGCCCGAGGGAGTAAGTAAACCAAAAAAACAATACAGTTACTATCAGACGGAAGATGACTGGGTGGGAGAACAACAGAGATGAGGGTAGAGAAAACTGATTAATCGAATTAGCCATCATCTGTATAACTGGGCAACAAATGTGAAGATAACATTGTGTAATACAGAATCCAGCACTAATTTCTTACTATTTTCTTTATAATTTTATATTTCCTTTACTGTTTTTGTGTTAACAAATGCAAAGATAACATTATGTAATCCAGCATCCAGTGCTAATTCTCTACTATCTTCTCTATAATTCTGTATTTCCTTTATTGTTTTTGTGTTATTCTGGTTTATATATCTCCATTTTTTTGTCTTTAAAATAAAAATGATAAAAAAATCATAAACTCTAGAAGCTCACCCCATGACTTCATGAGGCACTGAGGGGACTTCCAGACACCAACAATGACAACATTAAATTTCAAAACAATATTCAGACTAAATATAATACACAGGCATCTGGCCTGTGGCCCAAAACTTCATGATCTTTGACCTAGTATGCCTCTACTGTTCATCCTGCTCCTAGTTTGTGTAATGCCACATGTGAAATCTTTTCATTTTGTTTCCAGAAATAACATTCTGCCACTGTGCAAGGCCTTCCTTCTCAGAATTAGACAACAGGCACTTGAAAGCCCCATCTGAAATTATAATCATTGCTATATCTCAATATTTCAGTGTTGGATGTCCAAGATACATTTTCAACTACCTGTCTAGATCTTTCCTGTATGTTAGTTGTATGTTTTATTGCTCTCGTCTAGATTCAGGTTTTCCTCTTGAAGGTAGAATAGGTCTAGATTTTTTAAAAATAGTAGTCAATACCTAATAGCCTCACATGGCACATAAAAAAAACCAGTGCAAAACAGATTCAAGCAAAACTGACTCTGTCTCTATGTAATAACAGCAGACCTATTGCCAGGGGAAAGTAAAGATTTTCCAGCTTGTATGTTCTCCTTTGTCTCTGTTTGCTTTGTAGCAGTTGGGACTGAGCCAAGGAACTCATGCCTGCTAGGCAAGTGCTCTGCCTCTGAGCTACACCCTTAGCCAAATGTTGTATGCAAAGGCAGCATGAGCTCACCTTTTTTTTTTTTTTTTGGCGGTACTGGGGATCGAACTCAGGACCCTGCGCTTGCTAGGCAGGTGCTTATTGCACTGAGCTATATCCCCAGCCCCAAATGTTGTATCTTACACTGTCTACAAAGGAAGCTTCTACAGTTCACAATTTCAGAGTTTTTCTTAAAGTGGAAGATGACTTTAGGATATGCAGTTGCTATGGTCTTACTGCTTGTGTCCCTCCCAAATTCACAAGCCAGGGCCCACCAGTGTGATATTAGGAAGTGGGGCTTTGGGTGGGGGTGATTAAAGCAACAGAGCAGAGACTTCATAAATGGGATTAGTGTCTGTCTTAGTTCATTGCTCATCACTGGGACAAAATACTGAGCACCCACAGCCTGAAGGAGGAGGGGGTTATTTTTGCTCACAGTTTGTAGAGGTGATGTGCTGGCTCCAAGGCAGGGCAGCATGGCAGAGGTGGTTTGCTTATGGCATGGGGGGAAAGTGGAGCCCTATCAAGGGAGGGGGGAAGAACATAAACCTTTCTAGGCCACACCCTCAGTTAGCCACCACCTCCAATCAGCCTTTACCTCCCAATGTCACATTTAGCTGTAAACTCATTAGTGGGCTAACATGCCTGCAGGATCCAATCCCCTCCCTAAAGCCCTGCCTATAAGTACATGAGGTTTTAGGCAGAAATCTAGATATAAACTGTAACAGTGTCCTTATAAAAGGAGTTCGAGAGAACAGCCTTGTTCCCTTGTACCATGTAAGGACAGGGAAATATGTGCCATCTCTGGAAGAGGAGCTGCCCTCACCAGATATAAAATCTTCCAGCATCTTGATCATGGATTTCTCAGCCTACAGAATTAAGAGAAATAAACTTCTGTTATTCATAAGTCACCAAATCTACGGCATTTTGTTGTAGACATCCAAGGAGTAAGATAGCAGGTCTATTTGTTTTCTTTTCCTAGTGTTAATGACAAGTCTTCACATCCTCTCAGGAATAAGCAGAAGGAATGTTGTTCTAAAGGAATTAATCCACCTACATAAGAAGGAATTACACCTGCATGGATACATAGCAAATACATGTGTATGGCAAAATTCCTTGCCCATTTTTTCCCACACCACAGATGTCCACTTATGCCTGTGTTTTTCTTTATTGTATTAGTACATTTTAGATATACATAATGATGACATTCATCATAGGGAATTTATTCCTGTATATGATTGATCCTGCTTATTCTTTCTTCCCATTCCCCTCCCCTCCCTTCCACCCCTTCCCTTTTTATTTACAAAAACTTTGTTTCTATTTTTTCCTTCTGTTTTCTTTTTTCCTTATCCTGTCCTTCCTTTCCCTCTCCCCTTCTCCCTGATCCCCTTCCCGTTTACACATTTTCTTCTCATTTCCCAATATCTATTATACATTTTGGTTCTCATTCACTCAGTTTCTCACACCAGAGAAATAACACAATATTTAAATATATGTGTCTGATGTATTTCACTTAAGAGTATCTTCTCAAGTTGCGTCCATTTAGCTAGAAATGTTTCAAGTGTATTCTCCTTCATGGTAGAGTAGTACTCCATTGTATAAAAAACCCACATTGTGGCCCTGAATCAAGGCCAGCAGTTTTCTGAAGCTGTTGGTTTCAAGCAGGAGCCTAAAGTGGTATCTTTCTATGGGCTGTTGGCCATTTCAGAACTTTAGAAATATAATGGTCAATTCATTAGAAAGAAACAAATAACTAAATAAATTTTATGAGAGGACTTCAACATGGCGACTGGGTAGGCAGCAGAGAGAACCTCCTGGAGGAATGCCACTCAGACAAAGGAATATAGGAATATAGCAACATGTGAAGGACAGAAAGGAAAGAACTTCAGCTTCGGAGACCCATGCTCACAGAAGCCTCCCGACTCGGCCAGGGGAGAGCAGAGTTCCGAGAGCTGGTCCAGGGCTGGAGAGGGGAGGGCGCAGCCAGGAAAAGAGGCAATGGCGGTCGGGTGCAGTTGTTGAACCCAGTGTGAGGATGAGAAGTTATGACAGCCACTGGGGCAGAGTCCCCACCCTGTGGCAACCTTCCTAATCAGCGCCTGGAGAGAATCAGTGCAACTAGTACACAGCCCACCACGGTCGGCTGTGCACCTGCCTTGAGGTGGTGGCCCCCTGCCTCTCCCCTGGGTGAGCAGCTACCGGCAGAGAGCAGCAGGGAACCTTGGCGGCAAGCTCCCAGGGATCTGGCTGAGGAGTGGACAGGGGCTCCAGCACCACAATGGGAGGGAGATACAGATGGAGGTGGATCACGTGGCTCCATGCCCTTCTCACTCCAACATCAGGCAGGAAGCATGAGCTGGGTTGCCTGGACCCAGCTCCCACCCTGAACTCTCTCTGGGAGCACCTTGAGTCTCGGCAGCTTGAGCAAACACTGCCTGTTCCTGGCAACAATGGGACGAATCCACGGTCTCCAGGACTCACCCCAAACTATTAATGTGAGCACCAAGAGGGTCTCCTTACAGCTTGCACATGTGGACCTTGAGTGAACCCATAGCAACAAATTGGATGAGGGACAGCAGTCTGGAGTCTGAAAAACAACAACATACTCTATACAGCAGACCCGAGAAAATCCTCCAACCCTATTCTAGAACTAATCTTTAAACTCAGTTCATACCCTGAACTAACACAGTGAAAATGGGCCGGGGAGATTTCAAGCCCTTATACCAAGCATTGTAAGTTCGTCCAATGCCCAGCTGCAGGGGGTGGGGGATGGTAATACTGTAGATCAGGAGGAGGGAGGAGGAGAAGAAAGGGCCTCCGGCATCGAGGCAATGGGACAGAGCGGAGCGGGTCACTGAGGGCGCCCCAACGGGGGCGCGTGCCCCATGGCTGCTCCCGCTGTGGGCCCTGAACCTGCTCCCGCTGTGGGCCTCACGGCTGTTCTGCTGAGGGCCCCGCTGAGGGCGCCCCATGAACTGGAACCGCCCCCACCCATAGCACGGCGATGGGCGGAGCCAGGCAGTGCGCTGTGAGTATAGGTGCTCTTTCACCTCCGACCATGGCAGTTTGTATACACCCATGTATGTTATAGTATAGTCTGAGGCAGCTATATCTCTTCCCAAGGTGAGAGTCCAGGGGTATAGATAAACCCAGGAGTACAGTTATTATCACAGGGAAGATGACTGATTGAGTGGTAGGGCAACGGAGATGAGGGAGCAGAAAACTGAATGATCAAATGGGCCATCATCTGTGTAACTGAGTAACAAAGGTGAAGGTAACACTATGTAGGACAGCATCCAGAGCTAATTCCCTTCTATGTTCTCTATAATTTTGTATTTCCTCAATCGTTTTTGTATTAACAGAAGTGAAGATAACTTTATATTATACAGCATCCAGTGCTAATTCCCTACTATCTTCTCTATAATTTGGTATTTCCTTTAATGTTTATGTGTTAACTAATGTGAAGATAACATTATGTAATACAGTATCCAGTGCTAATTTCCTACTACATTCTGTATAATTTTGTATTTTTGATATTGTTTATGGCTTATTCTGGTTCGTATGTCTCCATTCTTTTGTCTTTAAAAAAAAAAAACCCATCTTCTTTACCTGTTTATCAGGTGATGGGCATTTGGGTTGTTTCCAAGATTTAGCTATCACAATTTGTGCTTCTATAAGCACGAGTACACATATATCACTGTGGCATGACGCTTTCAATCCTTTCAGCAGAAGAGGAATACCTGGGTCAAATAGAACTTCTAGTTTTAGTTTTTTAGGAATCTCCACATTGATTTCTATAGTGGATGTACCAGTCTATACTTTCACCAACAGTGAAGAAGGGTTCCTTTTCCCCCACAACCCCACTAGCATTTGTTTTGGGTTGATTTCTTGATGATACCTGTTCTTTCTGGAGGGAGATGAAATCTCATCATTGTTTTAATTTGAGACTCTCTAATGACCAGTGATGTTGAATATTTTTTCATATACTTACTTTCTGTTTCTACTTCTTCATCTGAGAAGGTCTATTCATTTCAAATATGATTTTTGGATTTAGTCTTTAAGTTTGGAGGGTCTGATTATTTTGAGTTATTTGTATATTCTATTAGTCCTTTGAAGAGCAACTGGCAAAAATAATATCCCACACTGTGGATTGCTTCTTCATTCTGTTGGTGATTTCTCATGCTGTGCAAAAGCTTTTCCTCAGGTCTGTTTTTTTATTTTGTTTTGGCTTTTTTGCTAGTACCATGCTGTTTTTATCATAGTAGCTTTGGAATATAGTTTCAAGTCAGGGATTCTGATGCCCCCTGCCTTGCCTTTGTTGCCCAGAGTTGCTTTTGCTAAACTAGATCTCTTCTGATTACAATTGAATTTTAGGGTTGTTTACTCTAATTATTCGTGTGTGTGTGTGTGTGTGTGTGGTGTGTGTGGTGTGTCTTTTTTATGACATGGTTTCACTATGCAGTTCAGGCTGGCCTCAAACTCACTTTGTAGCTAAGGCTGGTCTCAAACTCACAGTGACCCTCCTGCTTCAGCCTCCCAAGCAGTAGGATTGCAGGAGTGTGCCACCACTTCAAGCCTATTTTCTCTAATTCTGTGAGGGATGCTATCAGGATTGCACTACATCTGTATAAACAATTTTGGAAGTATGGCCATTTTTGCTATATTGGTTCTTCCTATCCAAGAACAAAGGATATCCTTCCATTTTCTGATATCCTTTTTGATCTCCTTTTTCAGAGTTATATGGTTTTCAGTGTAAAGATCTTTTACTTCCTTTGCTAGATTGATTCCTAGGTATTTATTTTTTGGATGCTGCTGTGTAAGGTGTTGTTGGGCCTGTGTTTTTAAAGGTGTATTTTCTCATATTATGCAATCGCTGAGAGCAGACAGCAATCAGAGCATTGCTACCCACACAAGAAGAGGCGAAGCAAAACATTCTTCCCTTATTTTTTTCAGTCTGTTACTCTCACAAACAATGCTGCAATGTTTAATCCTGTACACACTTAGTCTGTACATGTACAAATACATTCATAAGCTAATTCACAGCAGTGTGATTGTGAGGCTTAATAGTTAACATTCTTGCAGTTCTTTCTTTCTTTCTTTCTTTCTTTCTTTCTTTCTTTCTTTCTTTCTTCAGTTTGGGGATTAAACCCAGGGCCTACACACTGAGTTACAACCTAGCCTTTTAGAAGAATTAAGATATGTTATGTGCATGTACCAATTCCCCATGATGGATGTAATCATTATGTACTACAAACCTGCAGTAATGAAAAAAACCAAAAAACATTAACAATGTGTAAAAATTTAAATTTTGAGATAGGTCTCACAGTTTGAACTTGTGATCCTCCTGCATGGTCCTCCCACAGTTCTGGGGTGACCAGTGTGCACCCCTACACCCAACTCTTGCAGTTCCCTAGAGCAGTACTACCTTGCTTTTCTTGGTAAACTCCATCTCATCCTCCAATACTCACTTTAAACATTAGTTGCTCCTTGAAGATTTTCCTGATTTCCTTTCTGAGAACAGTCACTTGCTCCTACCTCTGTGCTCCCACTGCCCCTCTTGGTATCTCCATTATACTATTTGACCCTTTCTACTGACAATACTTGTTGATATGGTGGGTTCTACCATTGGTCTCTGTTGTTGAAAAGCAAGGATGCTGTCTACTATAATTTTGTAACCCCCGGGCCATGGACTGAGGCTAGCATACTGTAGATTCTCAAGACAGATGAGTGAATGGAGGAATATGTGGTGAGATGGATGAACAGATGGGTAAATGAATACAACCAAAACATTACTACAACTGAAGTAAGTTCCAAGAATTGCTGCTCTACGGATAAACTGGAACTATCATTGTTAGGTACAAATGGGTATCGTTGTGCTTCACTGTGCGGCCTGGCTATTTAATGGGCAAATGAGGTTCGAGACCTGGAATGGGATACACTGAGTTCAGATGAGTACAGGATAAGGGTCAGGATCCTCTTGAATGCAAGCACCAGAAATGGATCTTCTGTTACTCTTTATTGTGTGTGTGGTGCTGAGAAATGAACTCAGGGCCCTGTGCATGCTAAGCATGTAACAACAGATATGAACAGTCAAATCTCAAGACCCTATCTGATAGCAGAGTCACTCTGTAGCAGTAGGAAGAGCTTGTGGGCTTCTCTTTTGAACATTGATAGAGAGGACTCTGGTCCTCCCATTTTCTTCTTTCATGAAACCCTCCAGGTTCTCAGGAAACAACTGAATAGGTCAGCAGCCTCTCCCCTCGGATCATTCAGCCATAGCTAAAGGACAGGTTGGGAAACACGGGCATGGATTTTGGGGAAGCTGTTATGTGCCAGGCAGCCATTGTGAGTTTTGACTGCTAGAGGTGCCAGGTGGCAAAGTGGTGTGATCCAGTGACAAGGAAATCAGGGAAAAGAAGAAAGCAGGTTAGTGGGGCAGGAATTGAGACAGGAAAACAAGTAACAGCCCAGTCATCAAAATTTCAGGGATAGGTTAGGATTAGAAGGCAGCCAGGTGTGGAGCTGGAGTCCTCCGCGCACATCTGGACAGGGGTGGAGATTCACCTGGAAACTAGCAGAAGACTGAACCTGCCCTGTGGAAATTAGTTGGGAGCTGTTTTTTTTTTTTAAGGTTATTCAGGCTGGAAACAATGTTGGCCTAATGTGCCCCAGGCCTTGATTCAGAGCTCAGGGCAGAGCTATCTGTACATCCCTCTGCACGCAGCTGCCCCTCTTAAAGATGGACTGTGCCTGCCTTAATCCTGATAAAATGGAGCAAATGAACCCCACATATTTCACTGTCTCTCAGCTACGGTGGTTGTTAGTTTTGTTCCTGGTTGATGTTATCTGACCTTGACTCTAATGTGTCTGGTAGTGTGATTGAGGAGGTGGAGGACACTAGCATTTATTTTGTGCTTATTACTGTGTTCCAGACATAGTGACAGAAATCTCACACATATTGTTGCATTTTCCATCCTCAAAATAGTCTCTGAGGGGAGAACTTAGCCTCCGAAAATAAGCTACTTTACTGAAATATAATTGACAATACTAAAACTGTTGTCAATATTAAAAATTATTAAAATTATGTCATTTAGAATGCCATATAAGGCTATAGGGGTAGCATGTGTGTGGCCTTAGTGTTGATCTCCAGCACATATAAAAAGCTGTGCATATGTAATGTTTAAACTTAATGAGTTTGAACACAGCTATACTTCCTGTTCTACCTCCATGAATGTCTCACCTGCATAAGCTTCCTCCTGCAATTACACCTCTTTTTACAGGTGAGTTAATTTACACCAAGGAGGGTAAAATGACTTAAAATTCTCTGAGACCCCAGTGCCCATATTTTTTCCTTCATATAACCTAGAGCCCCTGTGTCCATTCCATGTACACTGGACCCATGTACGTATCACAGTGCTGGGGACTGAGCCAGGCCTCATGCGTGCTAGGCGAGCACTCTACCACTGAACAACATCCCAGCTCTATGGTGTCTAACCTGATGGGAACTCCTTCCCTGCTACCATGTCACAGGCAGTGGGATGCACCGGGAGTCCTACAAACGCAACCTCAGGCTCAGTGAGACTGGTAAGTAGGTGGTGGCTCATTTGCCATCTACAGAGTGAGGGGGTTGAAGTAGCTGCCACCCAGGCGCCTCTGTTATTGCTCCAAAAATGCCTTAACTGATTTCGCAGCCCTCAAGGCAATCAGAGGTTCCTTCTGCTTGAGAGAAGTTTAATTTGGTGCCATATTTTGTTAGCTACCACAAAAATATGCCAGTATCCCTCACATTTGTCCTTATTCCTTTGCCAGTTTTTTCACACAGTATATGACCAAGTGAAGAATTGAAGACCACAGCAACATGATCTGACATTCCCAAGGAAACTTTGAACTTACCTATATGGTTTCTGAGGCAAAATTTGGTATATTTTCTTCTCTGTTTCTAGGGTCTATAGTGGTTACTTTTATATGCTCCCTCCCACCATTTTTGATAATGGGAACATTGTTTTCAAATGACGTATCTATTCAAATTCCAATATGTAAGCCAAATGCAAATAAGTTTGAAAAAAGTTGTCATAGCAATAGCTGAGAAGAAAAAAATATTATTGGGAAAAAGAAGTGTTGCATTAGAAAAGACATTTATAGTTAAAAAGTGAGACAGAATTTTACACATTTGAAATTAATAGAAATTTGCTGTGATAGAGCAGTTACCTAACATGCATGAAGCCCAGGGTTCAAACCCTAAAACCTTTTTTAAAAATCCAGCATAATGGTACATGCCTTGTAATCCTAGCATTCTGCAAGGTCAGTGCAGGAAGATGGTAAATTCAAGTGTAGCCTACAACACTTAACCAGTCCCTGTCTCAAAATGAAAAGAAAACAAAGAGGGCTGGGGATATAGTGCAGTGTGAAGGCCTTGGGTTTAATCCCTAATACTGCGAAAAAGTAAGTGATTAAAAATATGAACAGAAATTTGGAAGTAGAAGGACCACAGGGAAGAGAGTAAGAGAGAGCTCGGCAATGTGACGGCAGGCTGGAGTCCAGGTCTCCTGAAATTGGTGGAAAGATCTTTTTAAGAGTAGAAGCATATACATTCAATTTTGAGGTATTGAATTTCTGTGACACCAGAATGTTTGGGAATGGGAACATTGTTTTCTTTATTTTTCTTTTTTAAAATTTTATTTTAAAAGTAAAGGAATAAAAACATATTAACAAACAGACAGCCAGTTACAAAGTAGCACAAGAATAGTACAATCAAAACTGAATTATAGACAAGGTGACATGGGATTAACAATGGTTGTTGTATTACATATTGATAACTTTGAAGTGTATACTCAGGGAAACAAATACAGACCCGCAAGATTGATCAAACAACTAATCATTAACTGTTCCTTACAATAAAGCAACAGAAGTCAATAGCACAACTATGTTAGCTACCTTGTATATATAATATATACATACATAATTATCCTTTTTTTTCTTTTCTCTTTCCCCTTATCCCAGTTGCTCTTTACTTTTGAGCAGTTTCCTTTCATACTTCGTAATTTATATTCACACTTTCAGGTTCTTACACTAGTGATACAGTACATTGCTTACACATTCACATCTGATTTATTTCACTTATGAGTATGATCTCTAGTGGTGACCATTTACCTATAAAAGCCTCAAGGTTTTTTTTTTTTTTCCCTCCGGAAGTTGCTGCGAGAGGTAGCGTGGTAGTTGGTGTGGTCTTTGTCGGGTTCCGCCATGGCGTACAGGGGCCAGGGCCAGAAGGTGCAGAAGGTGATGGTGCAGCCCATCAACCTCATCTTCAGATACTTGCAGAATAGATCTCGGATTCAGGTGTGGCTGTATGAGCAAGTGAATATGCGGATAGAGGGCTGTATTATTGGTTTTGATGAGTACATGAACCTTGTATTAGATGATGCAGAAGAAATTCATTCTAAAACAAAGTCAAGAAAACAACTGGGTCGGATCATGCTGAAAGGAGATAATATTACTCTGCTACAAAGTGTCTCCAACTAGGAGTGATCAATGAGTTAAGGCAGCAGTGAAGTGAGGCGATGGCAGTTATGATAATATGTAAAAAAAAAGCCCGGGGAGTATTTGTAAAACATTTGTTCATATTGTTTTGAGTACCCTTATGTTTTTACTGGAGGCCAATAAATGTAGTTGTTTTTATTAAAAAAAAAAAAAAAAGCCTCAAGGTTGTCCTTCCTTATAGCTGAGTAATATTCCATTACATGAAAATGCCACAATTTTTTATCCAATCCTCAGTGGGTAGACATTTGGGTTGCTTCCACGATTTAGCTATTACAAATTGCAGTGCTACAAACATGGGTGCACATATATCACTGAGATATACTTTCAGATCTTCTGGGAAAATACTCAGAAGGGGAATAGCTGGGTTGAATGGGACCTCTAGACCTAGTTTGCTGAGGGATCTCCAAACCATCCATTTAGTATGATATTGGCTTTTGGTTTGTTATAGATGGCTTTGATCAGATTGAGGTAAAGGCCATCTATTCCTATTTTCTCTAGGGTTTTTATCATGAATGCATGTTGGACTTTGTCAAAAGCTTTTTCCAAATCTACTGAGATGATCGTGTGGTTTTTGTCTTTGGCTCTATTGATATGGTGTATTACATTAATTGATTTGTGTATACTGAACCATCCCTGCATACCTGGAATGAATCCAACCTGGTCATGGTGTATAATTTTCTTTATGATTTGATGCATTCTATTTGCTAGTATTTTATGAATATCTTTGCATCCATGTTCATGAGGGAGATTGGTCTATTGTTTTCTTTCTTGGTTGGGTCTTTCTTAGGTTTTGATATCAGTATAATACTTGCTTTCAGAACTGAGTTAGGGAGAATTGCTGCCTTTTCAATTTCATTGAAGAGTTTGAAGAGTGTTGTCATTAAATATTCTCTAAATATTTTATAGAATTCTGCTGTGAATCCATCAGGCCCTGGGGTTTTCTCTGTCAGTAAGTTTTTAATTACATTTTTAATCTCATTAATTAATATTGCGTTGTTCAGGATTTTTATATCTTCCTGATTCAATTTTGGTAATTCGTACATTTCTATGAATCTGTCCATTTCTCCTGAGTTTTCTATCCTATGGGAGTAAAGATTTTCAAAGTAGGTATTAATGATCTTTTGAATTTCTGTAGGATCTGTAGTGATTTCATCCTTTTTATTCCTTATTGCATGAATTTGTGTTTTTTCCTTTCTTTTTTTGATAAGGTTGGCTAGGGGATTATCAATTCTATTTATTCTTTCAAAGAACCAACTCTTTGATTCATTTATTTTTTTGTAGTGTTCTCTTTGTTTCAATTGCATTAACTTCTGCCCTGATCTTTATAATCTCCTCCCTTCTTTGGGCTTTGGGTTTGACTTGTTCTTTTTCTAAAAGTTTGAGGTGCAGCATTAGGCTATTTATTTGTTCTCTCTCTGTTTTGCTTATGTGTGAGTTCACCTCTATAAATTTCCCTCTGAGAACTGTTTTCATTGCACCCCAAAGATTCTGGTAGGTTGTATTTGCATTTCAATTTGTTTGTAGGTATTTTTAAATTTCTTCCTTAATATCTTCTGTGTCCATTGGTTGTTCAGGAGGTTGTTGTCTAATTTCCAACTGTTTATGGAGTTTTTGGAGTTCCTTTTGTCATTAATTTCCAATTTCATTGCACTGTGGTCAGATAATATGCATGGGACAATTTCAAATCTTTTGCATTTAGGTAGGTATGCTCTATGGGCTAGAAGATGGTCTATTTTAGAGAAAGTCTCACGTGCAGCTGAGAAAAATGTGCATTCTGATGTTTTGTGGTGAAACACTCTGTATACATCTACTAGGTCCATTTGTTCTCAACTTTGGTTCAGATCCGTTACTTTGCTGATTTTTTGTCTAGTTGGCCTGTCTCTTTGGATCAAAGGAGAGTTTAGGCCCCCTATTGCAATAGTGTTATTGATTATTTGGGTTTTCATGTCTGTTAAGATTTGACTTATATAGTTTGCTGCTCCAATATGTGGTGCATACATGTTTAGGATTGTTATCTCTTCCTCTTGCAGTTTTCCCCTAACTAGTATGTAGTGACCTTCTTTATCTCTTTTGATTGTTTTTGGTTTGAATTTACATTGTCTGCAAACATAATAGCTACCCCTGCTTTTTTCTGGGAACCTGTTGCATGGAGAATTGTTTTCCATCCTTTGACTTTCAGTGTATGGATTTCTTTTTGAGTAAAGCATGTTTGCTGTGTACAGCATATTGTGGGATTTTGTTTCTTAATCCACTCTGCCAGTCTGTTTCTTTTGACTGGTGAATCGAGACCATTTACATTAATGGTTATAACTGATATATGTTGGCTCGTCCTTGCCATGTTATTTACTTGCTGTTGATTTCCTACTTTTGCCATCTGTTTAATTGCTTGCTCTGCTTGAGGGTTCTTTTCTATTGTTGTTCTTGAGATTGTGGTCTCTTTTTCCTGTTTAGAATATCTTTTAGTACTTTTTGTAAGGTTGGTTTGGCACTCATGAAATTCTTCAGTTGCTCTTTGTTTTGGAAATACTTTACTTCTCCATTGAATTTGAAGGATAGTTTTGCAGGATACATCAGTCTGGGTTTGAAGCTGTTTTGTCACAGGACCTCACTCCAAGCTCTTCTCAATTGCATAGTTTGTGTTGAGAAGTCTGCTGTGATTTTGATGGGCTTTCCCTTATAGGTGATCTGTTTCTTTTCTCTAGCAGCTTTTAATATTCTGTTCTTTTGCTGGATATCTGAGATCTTGATTATTATATGTCTGGGTGTGGTTTTATTTTGGTTATGGCTAGTTGGAGTTCTATATGCCTCATTTAAGGCACATTAGAATCTTTTTCTATGCTTGGGAAATTTTCTGCTATTATTCTGCAAATATTGTTTTTATGTCATTTGTGTTGCCTCCCGCTGTTTCATTGACTCCTTATTACTCAGACATTATTTCTCTTTGCCTCATCTTGCAGTTGTTGGATTGATTTTTCTCTGGATCCTTGTTGATTTTAAGAGATCTTTCCTTTCACAATTGCTAGCTGCCATGCTGTCTTTAAGATCTGAAATTCTATCTTTGGCTTCATTCAAGTGGTTTTGCAAGCTTTTAATGGAAGTTTTGATTTCCTGGAAATCTCTTTGAGTCTCTTTCACGCGTTCTAATTCATTCCTAAGTTGCTCATATAATGTTTCCATCTGTTGCCTATGTTCATCTATTTTTTATCTGTTTCTTCTCTAGATGTTCAGAGCAATTCTTTCATTATTATTATCATTTCATTTTTTGCCTGAGAGTTTATTTCTGATCTGATCTCTTCTATGGCCTTATGGAGTTGTTTCTTTACTTCAGATGTGATCATTTCAGAGATTTCAAGTATGTGGCTTCCAAGTTCTCTTATGTCAGTATCTCCTGAACTTGTTCTGGTGGAGTTGAGTTCTGAGACTGCATTTTGCTCCTATGTCTTGTGATTTTGGATGTCAGATGAAATGTGCTGAGCTACAGGCTACCCAGGCAGCTCAGCAAAGGACTCTACGGACCCTATTGCTTGGATATCAAACTTATCCCTACATGGTAGCAGGCTGTTGACCACTGGGCCCAGTTTCCCCAGGAAATTCCTGGGGTGCATGGCTTAGACCACAACTGTGATGGTGGGGGATTTTTGGCCTTCGGTACCAGGGTCTCCAGGCTGTGGATGGGAAGCATGCAGGCCTCAGCTGTGGATCTGATGGTGACCAGACAGGGGCCACTGCTTGGGGATCCTTAGGTAGCTGGTCAGACCTCACCTCCCAACCTAGAGGACCAGAGTCCGGGGCTGCTCCCGTGCAGCAGGCCTCACCTGTCAACAGAGAATTCCACAGAGACGGGCTGCTCAGGCACCACTTTCCTGGGCTGAGCTCCTTCCCTGTCCCAAAGGAGCAGGGCAGAGCGCTAAAATTTTATTTTAAAGATAAAGAAAAACCCCAAATTTCAAAACAAGGTAATACGAGGGTAACAATGATTGATACATTGCATATTGCTATCTTTAAACCAGTTATTCAGAGTACAAGATGTAGGTATTTAATTGTCCAAACTATTTTAACATAAACCTTTCTTCTCAAAGAACCAAGAAAAATTAGTAGTATAACTAACTTAACTCTCTTGTATATATGTATATTATTGTTTTTCCCTTCCTTCTTTTCTCTTCCCCCACCCCAAGTTTTCCCTGCCCTTGGTCAGCCTCCTCCCTCTTTACAACATCCACTGCACATTCTGCATTCCATTCACTCCTTCAGCCTCTCATAGGAGGGAGACAATGCAATGTTTACACATGTGCATGTGGGTTATTTCACCTACAAGTATGGTCTCGAGTTGCAGCCATTCACAAATAAAAGTATGTAGTTTACCATTCTTTATGCTTGAGTAGTACTCCATTGTATAAAAAGACCACATCTTTTTTTTTGTCAGTTCCTCAGTTGATGGGCATTTGGGTTGTTTCCAAGATTTAGCTATTACATATTGTGCTGCTATAACGTAGGTGCACATATATCACTGTGGTAGTGTTTTTAATTCTTCCAGGAAGATACCCAGAAGGAGCATAGCTGGGTCAAATGGGACCTCCAATTCTAGCTTTTTGAGGACTCTCCACGCTGATTTCCACAGTGGTTGCACCAGTCTACACTCCCATCAACAGTGGAGAAGAGTTCCTTTTTCCCCACAGCACCTCCAGCATTTATTATTGGTTGATTTCTTCATCATAGCCATCTTTCTGGGGTGAAATGGAATTTCAGTATTGTTTTAATTTGCATCTCTCAGTTTTTTATTTTTATTTTTTTGTCTTCTTGAAACAGGGTCTCACTATGCAGTTCAGGATGGTCTCGAACTCAAGACAATCTTCCTGCCTCAACCTCCTAAGTACTGGGATTGCAGGGGTGTGCCACCATGCCCAGCTGCATCTCTCAAATGAGGGAACATTGTTTTCAAGTGAAGTATCTATTCAGAATTCTAATATGTAGGCCAAATGTAAATGAGTTTGAAAAAAGTTATCATAGCAATAGCTGAGAAGAAAAAATTCTACTGGGAAAAAGAAGTCCATTTCCCTGAATTTGTCTGTTATACACATAAGTATCTGAAGGAGACTTTTGCTTCCTTGCAGTGAAAGCTAAGGACAAAGACTGAGTTCCACATAAACTACATTCATTCACTGAAGATAGAACTGATCATTATATGAAGTGCTTCTAGGTCCACAGCAACATACCCTTATTCTTCCAGACAATTCTAGGAGCTAGATGCTAATATTACTTCTATTTTAGAGTTGTATATTTGCACATAGTTTACCCAAGGAGAAAGTGGTGAGAGTAAGAGTTGAATTCAGATTTTCCTGACTCCAAAACATGCCTCTTGTTTTGGTGGTGGTGCTGATTTCAAACCCAGGGACTTGTACATGCCAGGCAAGTACTCCACCACTACCCCTCAGCCCGCGAGCACATCTCTTACTGCCCTGCGTGGACACTTATGAGGAAAAGTGGTAAGGCCATGGCGAATACACAAATTTGGAGCTTGTGGCAGATGTTCGCTTTCTACTCTTTTGCTATCTTCCTCCTAAATTTGTTTTGCTTTGTTATCAAATACTTGGCCTTCACAATCAAAAGGAATTTACTAGATAAAGATAAACATGGTATAAACTTTTGTTAGTAAAAATACGTAACATTTATTAACTTAAAATCTGTTAAGCATTATACTTTGCAAAGTAGATAATCACATCACAGAAAGCAGTACAGGCATAGAATTCATTTGAATCTTTGACTTAAGCATTTCTTGACTCTATAGAACCAGACTCATTACTTAACTTGTGCTTTCAATGTCCACTCAAAAAACAAATTTTATAGTCTCCCTCCCCCTTTCCCTCTCTCCTCTTCCATCTCCCATTTCCTTCTCCCTCTCCTTCTTCTTGTTGTTTTGAGACAGGGCATTGCTAAGTAGCTCAAACTGACCTTCCACTCTCCACGTTGTCCCGCTGGGCTCCAACTACTTCAGCCTCCTGAGCTCTGGGACTGCGCGCATGCGTCTGCACACCTGGCGCACCTCTGTTTTTGGCCCCAAGTAGATGAGCCATTTTGATCATCCTTTATTTCCCTCCAGACTTAGATCTTAATAATTGGAGACTTATTCCAAAAATACAGTTTTCATAAAATAAAAAGTTTATAAATAAAGCAAAACCCAACAAATCTCTGAAGACAACTCTATCACAGAAATTTCAAAATATTTCTACTTCTAGTAAGTAATACTATTACTTAATTGGACATATAATTCCCCATGGAGATAATTTATAATGGACAATATAATCACTTTCATACCAAAAAAATTAATGACTCTCATTATCTTTAGTACTATAAAGAAATCACATGCATCTTCCCTTTGTGCATGTCTGCACCCATGTAGCTGAGAACCCAGAATGGTATCTTCAGAAAATGTCTGGAAAAGCACAGATATACTGGGAATCAGAGCACCAAAGATTAGGCTCCTAGGTTTGGGGATGTGTTGGTTAATTTCCTTAACAACTAAATCCTCGCAGGTACCCAAATGCCATGGTTTGAGTGTGCTCCCTGACGTATGTGTGTTGGAAGTTCAGTCTTAGTGCAGCTATGTTGGGAGCTGTTTTGGTCTCGAGGGCTCTGCCTTCAAGACGGATTAATGGTTGGCACTGTGGGAGGGGGTTGGTTAGTAATTGTGAGAGTGGACTTGGCCCCTCTTGTTCTTTTGCTGTCTCAGGTACTCTTGCTCTCCTACATCAGCCAGTACTGACTAGAGAAACAGACTTACTACAAGATACACAAATATATGAGAATTTACAAGGAGGGCTTACAATGGCCACCCACAGAGTCAGGCGTGGAAAAGGATGCAAAAGGGCTGTCTGCACACTGGGGACCCCAAAGATCCAGCTGAAGGTCTGAAGCTCAGTGTGTGTCCATATTAGGAGGCCAAAGGGTCCGCGGTGAAGGCTGAAGGGACTACGATGGAAAGCCGGCGGGTCTGTGCTGGAGGCTGAAGGACTGGCTAATGAGTCTGGAAGCCAGGAGACGAAGTCCAGGGTGATGGTGAAATCCAAGGTGAATCTCCTCTGGAGAGAGAGAAGCAGCTCTGCCCTTGTTTCCCTTTCATACCACTCTGGCTTGGGTCTCCACACCCAGAACCATGCTGAATCAGTCTAGCTGGACATTTCTCACTCAAGTTAACACAATCAGCCCTCACAATTCCCATTTCTGTTGCGAATGACACAGCATGAAAGCTCTTGATATTGGACTTCTTAACCTCCAGAAATGTGAGAAATGATTTCCTTTGCTTGTCACCTGATCTCTTGCACTATTATAGCAACATCAAACAGACTCAGACAGCAGCGTTCCCAAGGCTGGGCATCCGGGGTCAGTTGTTACCCACGCCCAGCTCCCTTGTCTGCTGTCTCTTCAACTCTACCTGACACAGGGCTGGGGATATAGCTCAGTGGAATAAGCGCCTGCCTGGCAAGCGCAGAGTCCTGAGTTCGATCCCCGGTACCGCCAAAAAAAAAAAAAAGAAACTTCAACTCTACCTGACACAGCGCCTACTGTTTCTGGAATTTGCCAGTGGGCTCCCTCTTCCCAGCGTAAAGACACACTCTGAATCTTGTTCCTATTTGGATATTAGCTAGTAGTACTGAGTTTTCCTTCCATAATACCAGGTTGCCAGAGTCAAGTTTCTCTCAGTGAGCTGACACTTTAATTTGTTCCTAAGTTCATAGTGAAACTTCTTTGCTTTGGTTCATCCAAGGGCCACCCACAGCCCAGTTACAACATCACCAACGTACCTTCTAAAGCCTGCAGGTGGGGGCAGTGCTGATGCCTGGCTGGAAGGATCTGGTAGGAGGAAAACAGGAGCTGAGCCAGATAATGGGACTAAAACTGGTGGGCTGAAAAGTAGGGCATAAATCATAGGGTGGGAAAAGAAAAGTTGAAATCAGAATGTCATGAATTGTATTTATAACATACCTAGGCAGTAATGATAAGCAATCAGTATGGTACGTAATGGCATTGTCTTTCATGCAATATTTATTGTTGACATTTTACTGGTAGTAGAGAAGTTTACAGTAATTTTCAATTTCAACATAGAGAACATAATGTGCATTTGAATAGTTTTATCAATTTTTTCAGTCCCATGGAAGTAGAATTGCTGATATGTATTGTGGTAAATTTGAGATTGTTTCAATATGTTAAAATTAAGCTCCACTGGATTGAGATTTTCCACGAAAAAACTGCACTAATTTTGAGATGAAGCCATTATTCGCATCCCCTCACTCACTTATTTACATACTGAGCACATACTTTTTAAGCTCTTCTTTTTTTGCAAAACATTCTGAGCACATAGATAAGAATGGGTCCTAGCCACGTGCGTTCAGCACAGCCGGTGCAGCCGCCTTCTCGGCTTTAACTCTGGGAACTGAGGCAGCCGGGTTTCTGCTCAGCTTTGCACTGAGGCAGGTAAAGAAGGACACTGGGTTAAGGTGCTTCCTCAGCTGAGTTTGCTGTTTCAGGAATCTTTGGGGAGCTCCACCCAGTGACTTCTGTCTAATCAGAAGGGTCAGGACTGTGTCAGGTGACCATCCTCCCTGTCCAGAGAGAGCTGCTCGTCCCAAAGCAGTTCCAGTCGGTGTGGTGCTCTTCTGGTGCTGTGATGCGGATGGTGCAACCTGAACACATCCGCCTCTCCAAGCCAGAAGGGGGATCTGCAGTTCTATAGGACCTGCATTCCAACTCTAGATGTAGCCGTAACACTTCCTGCAGAAAAGGCTCCTGTCACTCCTTCCTCTGAGGCCACACATTTCCGTGCACGTTTCAGTGGGTTTGGAGAAGCTAGTGCCTCAGAATCCTCAGCTTCATGAACTAAGTGGAACAACTCCCTGTCAGGAATGAGTGCAGGGCAGGGGAGCCCGGCATTTATCAGAGACAAAGCAGAGGGTGAGGATGATGAATGTGCTCAGGAAAAAATTCTTCACTTTGTAGATTTAATAAATGAAAGACAAATGCAGAAACCATTTCTGAGGTCGATGACAAGAGAGAAAAGTAAGTAAAAAGAACGCCGTGGCCAAAATAAAATCTCAGTCATGCAGGAAAGACAAAAACAACAACCTCCAGGACGAACAAACTGCAGAAACAGCAGATGCACTTGGAAGTCCTTGGAGAACTGAGACCAGGTTAGCTTCCTTTGTAAGTAACCGGGAAGGCGAAAGTCTGGAAAATAAAACATGAGATTTTCATTTTGAAATAACAATAATTATAGAATATGAAGGAATACCAAATACATAAGAGAAAAAAACCAAAATTAAAGACATGTCTTCAGTTAACTAAAAAAAGTCACCCAATAAAAAATTTAGAGATTGCTGAGCATAGCGGTACATGCCTGTGGTCCCAGCCCTTAAGAGGCTGAGGCGGGAGGATTGCGTCAAGTTCCAGACCAGCCTGAATTATGGACTGAGACCCTGTCTCTCTCTCTGTCTCTGTCTCTGTCTCTGTCTCTCTCTTCCTTTCTCTCTCTATGCACAGATTTTAACTTTTAACTAAAATTGATAAGCAGGAATTAATGCTTCTCATTTTGTTACCTTTTGTAACCACACACAAATGGACACACACACACACACACACACACACACACACACACTCATACAGTTTACCTTTTTTAAAAAAATCTTTATGAGGTAGGGTCTCACACTGCAGTTCAGGCTAGACTTGAAATCACTTTGTAGCCCAGGCTGGCCTTGAACTCACCAAGATCCTCCTGCCTCAGCCTCCTGAGTGCTGGAATTGCAGGCATGGGCCACCACACTCAGGTCACAGAGTTTGCTTTTTACAAGCTTTAGAGCCACACACATTCCTATTTCCACTGGGAGACACTGACTGTGGGAAGCTTAGAGGAGGACACCTGGGTGTTTTCAGAAGAAAGTGGATTATAGTGCTCTTGAGCAGGTCCTTCAAAGCTATCTTTAAAACAAGGTGTTAATCTCACAAGTCAGAGATAAGCCAATGGATATATTTCAACCATGCAAAGGTAACATAGATAATGATAACAAAGATGTATTAAAATACAGAAAGTATAATCATAAGACAGTGTCAAATGATGCACAGTTTCTAATAAGCATGATATTCTCAATTTTCTATGGTAGGCTGGCAGAATAAATACATTGTGAAATTCCCTCACTGAGTATGTAGCAAGTATGTTTTAATATCTCTCTCCTGTTTTAATATTCATACACGAACGGTTATGTATTACAGTTCTGGAAATATTTATGTAAATAAAACAACATAATTTGTGTTTAAAAAAGAATTAATTGTGGTCTTTGATTCTGAGAAGCATAGGATTGATGAGACTGGTGTTCTGTATGTAGAATACAGTATGGGAAGTGACAATTGCCATGAGGCATGAAGTTCCATGAGAGTTCAAAAATGGGAGAGATGATTTTTATCTTGAAAGTTTAGGGAGAACTTTAGGAGAGATGGCATGGAATCTGGGCTTGAGAAGTGTATTTCAGACAAGAAAATAAATGAAGCATATCTAGATGGGAAAACTTGTGCATGTGTACTGATACATTTTGCTTTACCAGTCTGGGTTGGTCATATGCTATTTGATAAGGAAGTTCTGAATTTATGTCCTCTCTTCTCTCTCTTTTGGCGTGTCTCACACACTGCCACGATAACTTCCACAGTAAGTCTCTACTTACTAATGTTTCAAGAGGAGCAGTCCTCGCGGCCTGTGATGATTTTTAAACACAGAAGAAAAGCACCCTAGACCCTGTTGTTGACTAAGGTCAATCAAAATCAGGGGTTATTCAAGTTTCAAAAACCTTCCTCTTCATTGTTACACTTACTGTGCTTGTAACACCTCCATGCCACTTGTGGTAGGTTTACGTTGTTATAATGAAATACCTGACACAATCCACTTAAAGAGAGGAGAAGTTTATTGTAGCTCACACGGTTGGAGGCTTCATTCTATGCTCAGCCGGCCCTGTTGCTTTTGGGCGCGTGGTACCTCGGCACACCACAGCTGGAGCCTGTGGTGGCGGAAGCTAGCGGTTGCTCTCATGGTGACTGGGGAATGAAGGAGAGAGGGAAAGAGATCGGAAGAGACTGACTTCCCACAAGCTTCTTCAAGGGCACAGCCCTAGCATTGGGGACCTCCCCTTGGGTCCTCCCTTTGCAAGATTCCCCACCTTCCGACAGCGGCAAGCTCCCATGTAACGTGAGCTCAGGGGAAGTTCTGATCCAAAAGATCGCACTCCTGCAGGTCTGGGTCTCAGTGTGTAAGCTGCTTATTCATGAAGGCATTTTGTGTCCTCTCCCTTAAACATGCAACCTACACTTTTCCACACAGATAGCTACAACCATTTCCCCAAGGTACAGGACACCTTCGGGGCGATTGAATTGGGGAGGAGTTTTAGTCTAAGCCACTGTGGCACCTGGAACGAGTTCTTTCCCTCACCTGTACATCATCACAAAACATGGAAAAGGAAGATTCTTTTCTTATTACAAAATGTTCCCCATTTCCTGGATCAGGATGAGTGTTACTTCTTTGAGAAGATTTCCCCTTGTTTAAAAATGAAAGAGCCAAGAGTTTCTTCTCTACTGAGTTTGGCATAAGCACAGAGTTTCTTCCAACAGTATTTATATTACATTATATTCATACTTATGAATCAAACAAACAAAAAAAAGAATAAAAGAACTGTTTCTTTTGAAAAGGACTCTGAGTTGTTTTGGGCTTCTACATTTAGCTCCACAGGAGTAAGTGGCTCGGGAAACCATGTATGATGCCAACGTAGTTCATCCAGAATAAAGAGGAAAGTTAAAAATATCAACAGGCACAGAAAAAGCATTCACAAAACTAAAGCTACTATGAAAATTTCACCAAACACAAAAAAGAAGTAATTACCTGAATCTGATGAAGAACATCTACAAAAATTATACCTAACTTCATATTTAATGATGAAAGAGTGAATACTTTCTTTTACAGTTGTGAGAAGGCAAGGATTTGCAGCCTACTGCTTCTGCGCTGCATTGTATTAAAGGTCTCAGCTGCTTTAATAAAGCAAGAAAAAAGCACAGAAGCTATAAAGGTGGAAAAGTAGTGACAATGGCACAAACACGACTGTCTACACAGGAATTCCTGAAGAACCTACAGAGAAAGCTACTACAGCTGGGCAAGGTGGCACACACCTGTAATCCCAGGACTCTGGGAGGCCGAGACAGGAGGGTCACAAGTTCAAGTCCAGTCTGGTCAATTTAGTGATTTAATGAGACCCTGTCACACATAAAAAAAATTTTTGTAAAAAAAGGCCAAGGATGTAGCTCATTGTTAAGGCCCTGAGTCTAACCCCTATTTTTTTGGTGGGGGAAGCTACTAGGAATAGCAAACGGATTAGCAAGTCTGCAAGATAAAATATAAATAATAAAAAAGAAATTGTATTTTTCTATTATAGCAAAGAACAATTAGAACTTAAATTTTAAAAATCAACATGACTTAAAAATCATCAAAGACATGAAATACTTAAAGATGTACTCAGGAAGTATACGACTACATAATTTTATAATTTGAAAACTCTAAGATATAGTTGAGAAAAGTTTTACAAAGACCTAGAAGCTGAATCCATGTTCAGAAATTGTCAGCCTCAGTGCTCTTAAAATGTTGATTCTTTCTTCTCCACGTCAGATTCTCTATAAATTAAGTGCAATCATGATCAAAACCTTAGCAGCATTTATGTTAACAATATCCAGCTGATTGTCAAACTTATACAAAAATGCAAAGGATGAGAATAGCCACAATAATTCAGAAGACTTTATATTGCTGACTTGAAGATTTACAACTCCCAATGTTAAGAAAACTGTGCCTAACCTAACATAAAAATATGTACATACAAGAAATAGCCATGACCTTTACCTTACACTTACAAAAATTACCTTGAGATCCATCCTAGAGGCAAAGATCAGAGCTAAAGAGACATTTGCAAATTAAGCACAGAAGTTACTTCGTGATGTCGGGTTAGAGTATGAACCATAGAAGAAAATTAACAAGTTGGAATTTATTAAAATTTAAAAACTTACACTTTTGCAAAGATGCTTTAAGAAAATTCATGCTAAATCACACAGAGAAAATGTTTGAAAACTTATGTTTTATAGCTTGTCGTGGTGGCACATGCCTGTAATCCCAGCATTTGGGAGGCTAAAGCAGAGGGGTCACGAGTCTGAGGCCAGCCAGGGTTACACAGTGGTTTTTTTTTCCAGTCAGGGCTGTGCTTTGCACTGAGCTACAATCCCAGACCTTTTAATATATATATATATATTTTGTTTGTTTGTTTGTTTTTTGTTTTTTGTTTTTGGGTTTTTGTGTTTTTTTGTGTGACAAGCTCTCACTAAGTTGCTAAACTGACCAGGCTGGGCTTGGACTTGCAGTCCTGGCTCAGACTCACAGAGTGCTGGGTATATAGGTATGCATCACCACACTCAGAAACACAGCTGCTTTGAGAACAGCCTGAACTATATAGTGAGATCTTGTCTCAAAACAAAACAAAACAAACTCATATCTTATAAAAGACTTACATCTAAATAGACAAACATCTCTTCCAGTTCAATAATATAATGAGAGGTACAATTAAAAGTGGGTGAAACATAGGAACAGACAGTTCACCAAAGAATATTTTAAAACTGATAAATCCATGAAAAGATACTTTATATCATTATTCATTAGAGAAATGCAAATTAAAACTGTGATAAGCTAACATTACAAAGCACTGGAATGATACAAACAAATGGTGACAATACTAATTTTTGTCAAAGATATGAAGTATACTCTGAATAATAACTGTCTTAATATATATTAGCCATATATTCCAGCAACCTCACTAATATTTATCTGAGACCAATAAAAACACTTATCCATCTAAAATCTTGTAATCAAATATAGTAGTCCCAAATTGGAAATAATGAAAATGTTCACCAACTGATAAATGACTAAGCATGTTGTGATATAAAAAAATGCGCACAGAATGTGATAAATAATTCCATCCCATGTGGTACTGCCATTAGCGAGACAGAGAACAGTGCTAATCCCCGAGAAGATGTTTAGGAATCTCGAAAGCTGCTAAGGGAAAGAAGAGTTTCATGTACATAAGATTGTGTAGAAGGTAAAAGCGCTGGGATAGCAAACAGGTTTTCTGGAGCTGGAAAGTAGGAGGAGTTTGGAGGAGGAAAACGACCACAAAGTGGCCTGAGGAAACATTTCAAGGTGATGGACTCAGCCTTCCCAGAGCTGGGATTACAGGTGCATGCCACCATGCCCAGTTTGGGAATGCTGCATATCCTGATTTTGTTTGTAATTACAGGACTGTCTATATGTTTGTCAAAATGTATCAACCTATATATTTAAGATGGGTGAATTTTATAGTGTATAAATTATACCTCAGTAAAACTACTTTTTTTCTGAAGCAGGGTCTTGCTATGTTGTCCAGGCTGGCCTTGAACTCATTATGTAGTCCAGGTTGGCCTTGAGGTCAAGGTGATCCTCCTGCTTCAGCCTCCTGAGTGCTGGGATTGCAGAAGTTCACCACCATGCCCAGCTAGTAAAAGTACTTTTAAAAAATGTTACCCTTACAAGAAAGAGTAACTTCCTTTGCTTGTTAAATTAAATAAGCACTTTGGGCTAGAGGTATACCTCAGTGGTAAAATACTTCCTAGCATGTGTGAGACCCTGGGTTTGATCCTCAGCATGGCAAAAAAAGAAAAAGCAAAGCACCTTACGACTTTTTGAAAAAAGAAAGAAAAGCCTAGAGTTGTACTTAACAAGGCTGAGTAAACTGGATGTGGTGGCTCAGACCTATCATCCCGGCACTTAGGAGGCTGAGGTAGGAAGATTGCTGCAAGTTAAAGGCCAGCCTGGGCTACATAGTAAATTCAGGCCAGCCTGAGGTACACGGCGAGGCCCTGTCTCAAAACAGATAAACAAATGCATGCTGGATAGGCTTCTGGGAATTGATCAAGTAGGTTCAGCCATCACAGCCGGCTTGGGTTTACTGCATTTTCAGTAGAGGGCCTTACTTACACCATGTTACCTGGCATTCAAGGTACTTACTCTTGCTGAGTTTGTCTTGGCTCAGTTAGCATATCAAAAGAAAGTCTCTGGGGATCACCACCCAACTCCATACTGGAAATAACAGCAAGGCAGCATCCTTCTAAGTGGAAACCTGCTGTGCACAGGCCGGGGCTGGCACTAGAGTATTTCCAAGGACGGAGCACGTAGGCCCAGAGTAAGATCCCCCACAGACCTGACTGGCTAGGGAGAGAACTTGCTGATGAAAAGAAATCTCTTGATAAGAGTGGAACATTTCCATTTCAGAATTTTCTTGAATTAATAACTATACTGTATGTCACCCTAACCCTCGGGAGATGCCCTATAAATTATGTCATAAGGCATGAAAGAATCCTGAGACACAGGGGCAGATAAGAAGAGCGGTTTTCCTTCAGGGCTGTGGATAAAAGGACCAATAAGCTAACAGTATAAGCCAGCAATTAAGGAGGACACAGAGGATTTGGTTTCTCCAACCAGCTTGACGCACAGCCGTTCCCAGTGGAAATCTTGATCTCAGAGCCAGCCTTGGCTGTGTGCAATGTCCAAAGTAAACACACTGATGCCGGCGGCAGGGTGTGGCAGGGTGCATGAGCGAGGTGAGTGGGATATCAACAAGCATTATTTTCTCCCTTCCTACGTGCAGTTTGGTGCAGAAAGACTCTTTGGGTCGGGTCCTGAATAAGTCACCTAACTCCGCTAGGGTGAACCCTCTCTCCTCTAGTCATGCTCTTTAATCAAAGACAGCAACCGTCTTGAGCTCCGGTGCGGTTTAAAGAGAAAGCACCAGGCCCCCACCAAGGCCTGGCACCACGCAGCTCAGTGGTAAATGGTAAACACCATCTGTAAAAGCACATCAAATGTCCAATGTTAAGTAGTAAATATTATAGGCACTACTGTGCAAAACAGTACGTACTCTATGAGTGACTATTTTCTGTGGACCTGACTGGAGGGAAGCGGTTAGCATTACAGGCTTAATTCCGGAAGGATTAAGAGAGGTGAGCACAGCACAGATGCCCTCGTCCTTATCCGAGGAAGCGGAGGCGAGATGCTCCCGGTGCGGAACGTGCACTGGCTGTTCTCATTGCCCTCTGACCCCATTATCCTTCCAGGCTGCCCTCCCTCGGGAGCTCTGTACTCAAGCTCCTTTGCTGGCTGGCTACCAGGTAGCTTTGGCCAGGGGAGGCCCTGGCAGTAGCTCACTGAGAAAGACAGGAGTTTCGGTGTTGCCTGTCCACAGCCCCTCTCAGTGCCGTGTGGGAGCCACTGTTAGCGCCTCCCAGAATCCTGGGGTGCCGGGGGCTCCTTCCTCACAATCTGGGCCCTCGCTACGCGCTGACCTTACTATCTCCTTGCTTCTCTTGACCTTTCCTGTCTGGGGTGGTCTTTCCGTGGCTACACATCGGTATGTGATGCTGTCCTGTCTGTCTTCCATGGACCTTGTGCACCCTGGAATAAGCAGGTCCCTCCTCTGTTTCTCACTGAACCGTCTGGAGCAAGTACTGCTTTGTGCTAGGACCCCCGGCAGATCCGGGTCTGCAAAGAACTCACAAAAGCACCCAGTAGAGAAAGACACAGTTTTAACTATCTCGCCCTTCCAGAGAGTGCCGCTGACAATCACAATCTCTTTACTAATTTTCCTGGGAACGTGAACGCAGCCAGCAAGAGGAAAGGAGCATAGCAAACATCCAAAGAGGGAGAGAAAGGCTGACACCACGTGGGAAAACTGGAGGAGGGCACCGGCTTCACCACAGTTTGAAGCTTTAACTATTCCAGAGGCTGCTGCCTTTGAAACTACACAGAGGACCTTGTGTTACCCGTGGGGAATGAGAAAAGCCTCGGGCCTTTTTCAGTCTCTGTGTGGTGGGGAGACAACGGGGCAAATAGCGGGCGGCTCCGCTCCGTGGCAGAATTCGTGTTTAGTATGTGCGAGGCTTTGGAATCGCTCTCCAGCCTCCAAAAATTAAAAAGCAAAGGCTCAGACACATTTCCTTTCCTACGCACCAGGAGCGTGCTGCTCCACGTGGGGCTTACATAGTCTCAGTGGTATTACAGCTCATCGTTACAGCTGTAGAAAGACGTTTTGTACAGCACCAGTGGTTGTGGTGGGTCTCGCCAGGGATACTGGCTGATGCCTGGTTAGTTCTAACCTTGTTACCAAATCATCAGCATTGTCATACTAGGATGGCAAAGAATCTGTTCAGTTCCTTATTATCTTATCATCAAAGAATATTCCCCTCCTTTTCTTTTGGCCCTGTAAAATATTTTACGAGTGCCATACCGGCCTGCAGATGTATACTATTTTCTTTCTTAAGCAGCACCGTATCACAAATCGCCACAGTACTCAGATCTGTGAGTGTAACTACCGGACTGCATTTTGGGCTAGCTGGACAGAGAAGCTGGATCGCTGCTGCTGTGGCTGGCCTCACCAGTTGGAGGTGGACTTGGGGCAGGTGGTGGCTGGGAGGAGCACTGCGAAGGGACTGCTCGGCACCCTCTCCAGCTTCCTGTGGTCACTGTCTTTGGTGGTCACCAACTTAATTAGCTTTGCACTCTTTGAAATCCCATTCTTAGGCCATCCAGAGAGGTTTGGATTATGAAAACCTCACTTCCTTTGACCAAACCGATGGTATATGCAACTGCGATGCCCAATTGTTAATTAACAGTGAGATCTACAATTATGATGACCAAAATAGTTGTGTGGCTGATCATTGTTTTGTCCTATCTGCAGGACTGATGGGGAGTCAGACTCTAATAGGGCAGTTATTTGGTGAATATGGAATCAGCATAGGAGAATCAGCCAGATGTCCTTTATGGTCAATGTCATCCAGTTATAATAAACAGCAGGAATATGGCCACATTAGCCCATCTCAGCCAATAGGTCAGGGAATTCACTGACTCAGTTTCATGTTTAATTTACCAGTTCACCTGCCGTCTGATAAACACATTCTTCCTTTAGGTATGTCAACAATGGAGACTTGGCCAGGAATGGGGGACCTCATCTATAATCCCCACCCTAGGGAGGCTGAGGCAGGAGGATCACCATGAGTTCAAGGCCAGCCTAGGACACATAGTAAGAGCCTGTCTGAAAAAAAAAGTGGACACTTGAAATTATGGTAATATCTCCCTGGCCCAGTAGTCTTGCCACTTACTTTTTTATCATAGCTTTGCCTACATCTGATACAATTTCTCTCTCTTTCTTTCTAACAGCAGATTTATTGTCTCTATCAATTGTCATAAACATAGATTAATAGCCAGAACAATAGACCAAAAACATATAAACACATAAAATAATTATACTAAATCAAGACACGCTTAGATACAGTAGCCATACTGGATTGTAGTAACTTTTATCTTTCGTCTGTCTTTTATTTTGCACTTCATTTATATATTGGGATACTCATATAAGTGAAACCATGCAATATTTAATCTTGTGTGTCTTATTCATTTCACTTAACATTATGGTCTCAAGGTGCATTTGTTTTCCTACAGATGACTTAATGTACCCTTCTTTATGGCAGAGTAGTATTCCATTATACATAAATACTTCTTCTTTTTTTAGTACTGGGAACAGAACTCAGAACCTGTGCTTGCCAGGCAGGTGCTGTGCCACTGAGCTACATCCCCAGCCCTTGACATTTTCCTTATCTATTCGTTTGTTGATGAATATATAGGGTGCTTCTAAGATTTAGCTGTGGTGAACTGTGCTGCTATAAACATGTGTATGCATATGTCCCTCTGTCTAGCCTTCCTGGCCACACTTTCTTCATAAGCTGATCTCTAGCCTGATGGAGGATCACTTCAACTACTTTTGCATGAGGCAGCTCAAGGAGGGCATCCTGTTGTTCCTATACCTGCCCTGACACCCACAGGATGAAATCAGTGTTGTCTCTTGTTTCCACACAGGTAGCAGAATATTGCTGAAAGGAAAACAATCTTTGTGTAGATTGGGACAACATTAAATGGGTAATTTTTAAATCTTAACTGTGCTCATCTTCCAACAATTTCTCTACTTGATGATGTTCAGTCCCCTACTATTCAGCAGTTAGAAAAATTGCATGATTTCTCATCAAGGCCTCTAGCTCCCCGCTGGTTCTGCCTGCCTCCCTCAGCTGACTACTGTGTTTGTTTATTTCCCAGAGAAACCAGAGACTATTACTAGATACTCGCTTGTCACCGCTGTTTCCTGGCTTGAAAACGTATGCAGTCACATGCTCCCTAATTTCGTCTCATTCACAGAAGCCGCTGTCTTTCTTGACAGGATTGTAAAGCTAATCTTTTAGCCTCGGCTCTACATTGCCGCTTTTAAAAATCACCCCCTTTTCTTTGTTGGGCCTGGTGGTGTACACCTGTAATCTCAGCACTCAGGAGGCTGAGACAGTAGATTTCTCACGAGTTCAGGGTCAGCCTGGGCTACAAGGTGAGTCTAAGGCCAGCCTGAACTACAGAGTGAGAGCCTGTCTAAAAAAACAATCATCTCCTTTTCTCCCTAACCATGGCAACCTTTCTCTAGTAACTCCTTTTCATCCTGAAAACATGCTCAAATCTCTTTTTTATTTACAAAAAAAAATGAAGCCCTACCCTTACATGTGCACTTCTCTAAAGTTGCATTTACAGTGAAATGCATTAGTGGTCCATGCTGATTAGTGTTACGTCTTCATCTTCCACTCCTCCAAATTCACTACAGTTCATGCTCTGCCCCCAGACTTTCACTGAAATTCTTCTGGAAAACGTTAGCAGCCTAGCTAGAAAAGTCCGTTGACTTCTGTAATTTTAATACGGAAGTCATCACTGTTGGCCACATTTTCCATGGTGGGTGTCTGCCATCTTCTAGCTGCTCAGCATAGAACCCTTTTCTTATGCTCAATTATTCCTCTACTTTCTAAATTGTGGGGGAGGCAAACACTGTATCACACTAGGGAGCCAAAAAGGAAACGCAACGCCAGTGGATTAGTCAGCATTTCCATTTGCTGGGACAAAACCCCTGGCGTGAACACTTTCAAGAAGAGAAAGCTATTTGGGGTCATGGCTTCCCAGGGTTCAGTTCACTGGCTCCAAGGCAGACCTCATGGCAGAGCACATGTGGAGGGAAGCTGCCCACCTGTGGTAGTCGGGAAGCAGAGAGCAGAAGAACCAGAGAAAAGGGGGCTAGAGATAACTTCTACCCTTTGCAGACACAGTTGTACAACCCCTCTCATCAGATCAAGACCCCCCTTCCCATAACCCCACTCAGCAAACAAGCTCATTAGTGGATTAATTTACCTTCTGTCATGGGTTGAAGTCAAAGCCCTCATGATGCAATTGCTTCCTCAAGTATATCAGCTCTGAATGCATGACACTTTGAGGGATGCTCTACATCTGAACCACAACAACCTGCTTCCCTTGCAGCTAGGGCACTGTCTGCAATCTAGGTGTTGTTCAGAGCATCTGCCCTGAACACTGGATCCACAGCTGCTGATGTGAAGGGTCGGGGGTGTCAGACTTCCTTCTGCAGTTGGAGAGCATGGCAGTAGTGTTGGTCTATTATCCATTTCTGTACAGGGTGAACAGGTCCCTAGAACAAGGTACCCGCATCTCTTGGTTACTTTTTCTAGTGGCTGAGACAAAATACCCAACACTCAAAATGAAGGAAGGAAAGGTTTATTTAGCTTACAGTTTATGGAGGTTTCAGTCCACATTTGGCTGGTTCTGAGGCAGAGAGGCACATGGCAGGTGGCACATGGCAGAGGGCAAATGTTCATGGTAGCAGAGCACCACAAAAACAACAAGCAAAAGGGAGGAATGGCTGTAAGCAGCCTCTTTCCTTCCCTTACACTGTAAACAGCCTGCCCCCACCCAGGGGGTGTGTACCTCTCACACAATCTCCATGCCCTCCTCTTCCACAGGCTCAGGATGTGTACAAATTAAGCACCTTAGCTTCCTCCTGAGTCACTCAGCTAAACCTCTAGACTCCCCAAGTTGATACAATGTATCAACCATAACAGGTGGGTCAATAAAAAAGTAAGAAGAAAAAGAAATACAAGAGAGACAAAATTCTGGGCTCAGGGGGCTTACAGCCTCTTGGACTGCAGCCTGGAATAGCCTTTTCAGTAACCTTTTATTGAAATAAAACAAAAGAGGCAACTGGGCTAATGGATGGCTATCAACTGTTTCAACAGGGACAATACAACTAAACTACCATAGGCATGAGACTTGATTAGATAGCCATCATGTCACCATTCCTTTCTGCATATCACAGCAAAATATTTAGTGTTGATGCCAGGGCTTACAAAGCTTCTGCTAGACTTCCTCCAGAACTCAACAATGAGGCTAGGTTATGCGTGAGGCAATACATTGAAAGATTAACTAAAGAATGTCCTTCTCCACAAGTAGCACTCAACTTCTCAAGGTGGTGCCAAGGGCCCAGTCTTAGGGGCTATGGTATCTTCTCAAAACCAGTCTCTGTCCTGTGTTTTGTGGCTGTGATTTGATTGAAAGCCTCTGGCCCTCCCAGGTGATTCAGTGAGCCACCCAATCATCTTTACTTTTTTGCTTTTATGATTAAATCAACTACAGTTGGTGTAGTGGATTGACAACTGGTGGTCAACTGATAACCCCCATCTGAACTGAGTAAGCATGGTGCTGGGTGTGGGAGTCCCACCTAGGGACTGGCCAGCGGCCTAAGAGGCAGAACTGGAGAAGAGGCTGGGCTGTTGGGAGCTGAGAGAGGCTGTTGGGAGCTGTTGGCTGTTTTGGAGGAGCTCGTCATGCTGGCTTTCCTGATGAACTTGGCTGTTTTCATCCTCCAAGAAGCTTGGGACCTCATTGGTCCTCAGAATGGCTTTGGTTCACTTTGGGGGAGCTGTAGTCCTCACTTTGAATGTCGCTTCCTGGCTCCGGAGGGGAAGACAGTGTGCTGCCAGTGTTGTAGAGAAGCTTGCTGCGTTGGCTTTCCTGATTTGAACTCAGCTGTCTTGATCATCTGAGGAGCTCAGAACCTCACTGTTGTGGACGATGGCTATGGTACCTGTCTTGGTTACTTTTTCTCTTCTTGCTGAGACAAAATACCCAATGCCCAAAATGAAGGAAGGAAAGGTTTATTTAGCTTACGGTTTGTGGAGGTTTCAGTCCATACTTGGCTGGTTCTGAGGCAGAGTGGTATATGGCAGAGGGCAAATTGTTCATGGCAGCAAACAACCAGCAAATGTGTGGAATGGCAGGTAAACAGCCTTTTTCTAACCCTTACATTGTAAACAGCCTACCCCCACCCAGGGGATGTGTAGCTCTCACATAATGTTCATGCCCTCCTCTTCCACAGGCTCAGGATGTGTACCGTTTCTGCTAAATCACTCAGCCAAACCTCCAGATTCCCCAAGTTGACACAATGTATCAACCATAACAGTACCCTTCAGGGGAGCTTCGGTTCTTACTTTGAGCATCATTTCCTGGCTCCAGTGTAGATCCCTCAGCCTGCTAGCACCACTGGCACAGACTTTCTAGATTCCACCACTGACTTTTGGGCCTTCCCAGTCAGATCTGTGAAACAGGCCTGTATAAGATTTTGTCATGGGCTCTGGGCCTCCAGTTGGATTTGTGGGAGGTATTGTCATGGGCTATAGGTCTTCAATTGGACTCATGCAGGACATTATTGCAGGATCCAGGCCCTCAGCTAGATTCCTTGGTGTATAGTTTGTAGACAGATTTCCTGAACTCTTTTGTATGTCATTCTTTGGGTGACTATTATAAATAATCTTAAAAATATGTATCCTCTGTTATATTGTTCCCCTTGCAAAATATCACCCAAACCATAACAGTTGGTTTCTGCTGATTGTAACTATAAGAACTCGAACCCACACAATTTTGAAATGCCTTCTTTGGTTGGTGAATTCTTTATTTGAATTTCCTTCCTCCTTCAGTGGGCAACCTGTGAAGATAGATAGAGAAAAACAACTCAAATGCAGGCTCACTTCCTCCTTTACTGTGTTCACAGCACAAATCACTTCTGAGACCGGATGAGTAGGGAATGGACACTACCCCGGTGTCCTCTACTTCAATTCTGATGCTACCTAACTTAGATGATGGCATCATTTCCACAGATTAGGGACTTCCTTTACACTGTGTGTCTGTGTATGTATATATATGTATGTCAGTGTGTATGTGTACATGTATGTATGTGTGTATGTGTATGTGTGTGTACTACTGGGGATTGCAACTGAGTTATATCTCCAGACCTTTAAAAAACTTTTTTTTAAAAATTTGAGACAGGTTCTCACTACATCGCTAAGTTACCACTAAGTTGCCCATCAGGCTGGGCTCAAAATTGCAATCCTGCCTCAGCCTCCCAGAGTGCTGGGATTACAAGTCACCTCCACGTTTAATGCCAATCATGAGCCCCAGGTTGTTTTACCCATGTATTTTTATTTTTTTATACAAGGCAGTTCAGGTTGACCTTGAACTTACCATATAGCCCAGGCTGGCCTCTGACTAATGGCAATCCTTCTGTCTCAGCCTCCCAAGTGCTGGCTTAATTTGCTTGAGTGGCTCACAGAACACAGGGAAATACATAACATTTACTAGTTTATTACAAAGGATACAAAGCAAAAGAGATAAGGCAAGGCCTGTGAGAAAGAACATAGTTTCTGTGCCCTCCCTGGATCACCACACTATGGAAATTTCTGCATGTCCAGTGTTATGGTTGATACATTGTGTCAACTTGGGGAGTCTAGAGGTTTGGCTGAGTGACTCAGCAGGAAGCCAGGGTGCTTACTTTGTACATATCCTGAGCTTGTGGAAGAGGAGGGCATGGATACTGTGTGTGAGCTACACGCGCCCTGGGTGGGGGTAGGCTGTTCACAATGTAAGGGAAGAGAAGAGGCTGCTTGCAGCCGTTCCTCCCTTTTGCTGGTTACTTTTTCTGTGCTCTGCTGCCATGAACAGTTTGCCCTCTGCCATGTGCCACTCTGCCTCTGAACCAGCCAAGTATGGACTGAGACCTCCATGAACTATAAGCTGAATAAACCTTTCCTTCCTTCATTTTTGGTGTTGGGTATTTTGTCTCAGCAATGATAAAAAAGTAACCAAGACAGAATTTGGTACCAGGAGTGGGGTCGTTGCTGTGACTATACCTGACCATGTGGTTCAAGAGCCTTTGGAAATTGCTTGTGGGAAGATTTTGGAAAGGTTTGGAGATATCTGGTTAGAGCTCGGAAGACCAGAAGGTTGATGGAAATCCTGCCAGTAAAGACCAGGTTAAGGAGGTTTCTGTTTTGAAGAAGGACTTCATTGGTTGATGGACTCCAGGTGATGTATGTTATGGCTTGGCAGAGAGTTTGTCTGCATTTTGCTCATGTCCAGAGACTTTGCCTAAAACTGAGATTAACGGTGGCAGTATACTCATTAATCTGGCAAAAGAAATTTCAAGATAGTCGAATGTTGGGGCAGTGGCATGGCTATTGCAGGGGGCTTTTAGACAGATTTATATTGACAATTAAGAGCAAAGAGCCCAGCAGGATGATTTAAAATGTGAGTTTGGCCAAAAAGGAAGCTCCACTAAAGCTGTGGACTGCAAAGATAAGGCTGAGGAGATCTCTATTGCTATGAAGGAACAAGAGAATGGAAAAGATGTCGCCCCAAGGGTATCACAAAAATCAGTAAGTCTCCACCCTTTGCAGTCTCAGAACTGTAAAGGTGAGAGACCTTGTCTTGAGGAGCAAGCAAAAGAGCGCCATGTTGCAGAATGGCGGCAGCCGCACCAGGTTCCAGAATGGAGGCGGCATAGAGAATTTGCTCCTCAGATTCAGTGTGTCCAGCAATCTAGGCACTTGGCCCCTATGGCCAAGAGAGAGAAAATTTGGCTACTGTTCCAGGTGGCAGCAGACCTTGGCATCATCCATGTGGCCCTGGCTTTAGGTGCAAGGAAAATGCAAGAGTTCTGAGGTTAAAGAGGCTTCCACCCAGATTTCAGAAGGCCTGGGAGGCCAGGCAGTGTGCCCCTGAGAGGGCAGTGTGTGAGGCTGTGTGTGTGAAGCAAAAGGTGCACTGCAGAACTCAGAAGTTTAGAAAAGCCAGGAACGTGGATCATCTGAGGAAAGCTGAAAGGAGGGTGTAAAGCAGGCCTAAGAGAGAAGCCATGGGAGCTGTAACCACCAGAAGTGCCATAGGGGTGGACTCATGCAAACCTTTTGGAGCTCAAAGTGTACCCAAGTTGCTTCAGATGCTGCATGTGGAATTACAGGACATAAGGTTACTCCTGCTGGATTTTGGATTTGTTTTGGTCCCAATGCTCTATATTCCCCTGTTGGTGCCTTTTGGAATGGTAATGTTTATTTTGTGCCTGTAAGCGTTGGAAGTGTTTAATTTTCATTTGTACAGGGGCAAAATGTTATGGCTCTAATATAAACATGTCTTTGTATCTGGAAACTGATTTAAGGAAATGTGTCTGATTGCCAAGTTGACAAGGGGTGGAATGTTATGGTTGATACATTGTGTCAACTTGAGGAGTCTAGAGGTTTGGCTGAATGACTCAGCAGGAAGCCAGGGTGCTTACTTTGTGCACATCCTGAGCCTGTGGAAGAGGGGGGCATGGAGCTTATGTGAGAGCTACATGCCTCTTGGGTAGGGATAGCCTGTTTACAATGTAAGGGAAGAGAAGAGGCTGCTTGCAGCCGTTCCTCCCTTTTGCTGGTTACTTTTTCTGTGCTCTGCTGCCATGAACAGTTTGCCCTCTGCCATGTGCCACTCTGCCTCTGAACCAGCCAAGTATGGACTGAGACCTCCATGAACTGTAAGCTAAATAAACCTTTCCTGCTTTCATTTTGGGTGTTGGGTATTTTGTCTCAGCAATGAGAAAAAAGTAACCAAGACATCCAGCTACTCAGAAGCTCTTTGAACCCTGCCCTGTTGGGTTATTGTGGAGCTTTCACTACATGGGCATGATTAAAACACAGACAACCATGTTACAATGGAACTGGACAAAGGGATGGTGTTATGCTATTAGGATGAGCGGAAAGCCCAGGAAGGCCTGGCCATTCAGGTCCTCCTTGACAATCCTTCCTCCAGGTGTGGGGCAGGACCCTTTCTGAAATGGTCTACTATCAGTCAAGGTAGGTCAGCGAGATTGCTTATGGCCAGTGCCAAGATCAGAGTTTCTGTGAATTTCCCTGGGAACAGAAATTCGAGTTTCTATGGGTTGCTTTGAGAGGGAAGTTATGTGTCAGGTGCCACAGACAAGAACCAAGAAAAGGTATATTATGATAGCACACAGCCACTCTGATGTATTGATATGTACTTTTGAATTTAAATGAGCAGAGACCTCTTTCTTTTCTATCTTTTTATTTATATTTTGCAGTGCTAGGAATCAAGCCCAAGACCTCCTTTGTGCTAGGCAAGTGCTCTACCACGGAGCTGTATCCCAAGCCTCTATTATCCGTTGTTTGTTTGCTTGCTTGTTTTGCAGTACAGGGGACTAAACCCAAGGCCTTTGAGGTGAGCTACATTTTCAAACTTTTTTTAAATTTTGAGACAGGGTCTTACTAAATTCCTAAATTTCCCAGGCTGGGGTCTAACTTTTGATTCTTTTGCCTCAATGTCAAAATGTGCTGGGATTACAGGTGTGCATCACCATGCCAAGCTTCTCTATTTTTTAACTCAGGACAACATTTAAAAAATTTGTGTTGCTACAAATCACGCAAGTTGCATTTAACTGTTGCATGGAGGCACTTCTACCAGTCTTCTAAGATTTAAAACTTCCCTCTACCATCTAAACATCAACAAAAACATCCTTATTCACATAGCCTCGTGCTTACACATGTGAGACTGTCTCTGGTGGGTATTATCTGAAATGAAATTGCTGGGACATAGAGAGTGTATTTATTAAATTTGAGTAAGTACAGTGTAGAGAGCGGCTGAAGCTGGAAATAGTTCTGTTCTGAGAAAAACACCCTGCCTGAGATAGTTCCAGTCATTAGTTGCTAGGCAACTCTGTGTCTTGCAATATTCACTTTGTGAAAAGTACAAATAAAGGCCCCTTTGGTGGTTCCTCGAGTTCCTCTTCTCTCATCAGGAGAGAGGGCTCCACCTGATCTCAGCTTTCATCTCCTCTCTATTTTTCCAAATCCCCTCACCATTTTCCCTGGGACCAGCAAGAGCTGTGTGAGATGCAGCAGTACAGTACTGCTACTTTGTCCCCCACCCCAAGACTTGTAGATATGGCTACTACATTCTTATGCCCCACATCCTTTCCAAGAGTTATCCATCATTTTCTTTCTCTCTCACTCTTTCTTAAAGTTTTATTTGAAGACAAGTTCTCACTAGGTTACCCAGGTTGGCCTTGAACTCGAAATCCTCCTGCCTCAGCCTCCTGAGTGCTAGTATCACTGGCATGTGCCACCATGTCTGGCTTTAATTTTTTTTTTCTTTTTACCTATTGTACCTCTGTGAAACCACCATATGGGACACGTGGGTTATAGGTTGGTGTTCCATAGAGGGGGGATGTTTGTTTTGCAGTATGGGGGACTGGGTAACCAGATGTTTGTTTTCCTGACTGCAGCACCCTCAACAACAGACATTTTTGAAGGGAATGAGAGCACAATAGGAAAGTAAAAATAGACACCATGAGGGTTCCTAAAAATAGGAAGAGTTTGTAAGGAGATGGTGGACATCATAAACTTGGCCTCCCTTTGATTCAATTCCAGGTTGAGGTGTGCTAGGGCATGTATGGTTACTTTCTGTCTACTCCCTAAAATGAATATTCCTGAACTTAAAGACTACCTTATCATAACTTTATTTCCCAGTTGTTAGAAAATTTCCTGGCCTAGGTTACCTACTCACTGAAAGTTTGTTGAATGAAAAGCTGTCTTCCCTGACTTATTCTGTGTATCTACAAAATGAAGAATTTTCTCTTGTGTGGAAATAATGCTTATTTTGCATTTTATCACAAAACTTCAGCTGGGTGTGGTTGTGCATGCCTGTATTCTGGGCACTCAGGAGGCCAAGGCAGGAGGATTGGAGTAAGTTGGAGGCCAGCCTGGGCTGTATAGTGAATTCAAGGCCAACTTGCATTACAGACTGAGACCTTGGCTCAAAAAACAAACAACAACAAATCAAAACCTCAGTCAGCTTGTAATTCTAAACTTCACAACTGATCCTGGGTAGGAAATTTTGACACCTGCTTTTCAGTTTTAATACACCCCTCACAACTCAACTGGGTCTCTGTCTTCTCCTTCTTTTTTTTTTTTTTTTCCCGGGACCAGGGATCGAACTCAGGGCCTTAAGTGCTTAGCGGCAAGCACTTACCCCACTGAGCTGTACCTCCAGCCCTGTCTTCTCCTTCTTGATCTTAAACACTTCATCATGTGTGTCTGAAATATTTTGGCCTTAGAATTGGTAGGTCCTTAAATCATAAGAGCCCTGAGCTAGGTAATATTACTGCCTTTTTCTGCATAACACTTCTACCTGGTAACCAATGCTAAGAATGCCTACTTACCTTTTCAGACCCAGATAAAATCATACCTTAGAAGGAGCACTTCCTCAATTCCTCAGGCAAATTCAGCCAGCCTTTTGTATTTCCTCAGCACCTTGCTGTCAGTCTAATAGCCCTTAGTGAGGAGCTGTTATTTCCTCTGCCTTGAAGGGAGACCATCCCTCAGTGGGTTATCTGAAGGAATACCAGAGAAACAAGACATCCAAATAGGTAGATGGATAGAGAAATATTGTGTGTGTGTGTGTGTGGTGCTGGGAATAAAACTCAGCTCCTTGCCCATACACAGCACACACACTACTATTGAGCTATATTCCCAGCCCTAGATATATTTACATTTCATTTGGGTGTGGTGATGCATGCCCATAATCCCAGCACTGGTGAGGCTGAGGAAGGAGTATCACCACAAGTTAGAGGCCAGCCTAGGTTATATAGTGAATTTAGGACCAGGCTGAACTGCACAGAAATACCCTGTCTTTAAAAAAAAAAGCCCTTTCATGTAAACTGATGATATTCACAAACATTTTCACAGCAGTTTGTGGATTAGCCTTTGACCAAACAATAGCTTAGTCAAGTTGTCACACAAAGTTAACCATTTAGGGTTGGGGTGTAGCTCAGGGGAGGAGTGCTTATCTAGTATGCATGAGTCAGTGGGTTTGAGTCCCCAGTATGGAGGAAAAAGATATGCATGGTCATAGTGTTCAGTAACTCTCACACAAATGAATGAGTATCTGTCTAGTAAGTGTCTGGCACTTTGGAGGAGAGCAACAGGCCTTTGGCATGGATTTCTAAACTTATAATGTACTTGGCAAATGAAAGAATAATTTCATTTTGTTCATTGAACAAATGGCCATCAGAACCCCAGGGTGGGTGGAAGGGAGAGGGGAGAAGATTCTGATCATGCAGTTGCCCACATTTTAAAAAGGTTTCTGAGACAGTGTGAGACCATGCCTGTGGCACGTAGCTGGGAGCAGTCCTGAATACACAGCAGTCTTACCAACTGGTCAGCTTTCCCTTGGTGGGGAACAAATACAGTACCAGATACCAATTTAAAGAGGAAGTGGTTTATTTGATGCATTGGGTTATTTGTTTGTTGATTTATGTGGCACTAAGGATTGAATCCAAAGCCTTCACTCTGAGCTATATCCATCCCCAAGACCTTTTTTAGTTTAAGAAAAAAAAAAAACACTTTGTTTCACTAAATTGCTAAATTGCCCAAGCTGGGCTCAAAGTCCACTCTTCCTGCCTCAGCCTCCGAGTCCCAGGATTGCAAGTGAATCTCACCACCAGCTCTGGTTCCTGTTTTCAGAGGATTCAGTCCATGGTTAACTGGACTGAGGATCTTGGTGAAAAGTCATGTTGAAGCAAATTAGGGAAAATTTTCAGAGATTGATAACCTGCATTGAGGCATTAAGTGCTTCAATATGTACTAAATCCCATTGGTGATTCCCTAGAGCATCCCACCCCCAGACCTCGCAGGCTGCTTTATTTAAAATAATGGGGGGGGCAACATTGAAACCATGATGCTGTACTGGTCGACTTTGCAAAAAAAGGACAGATGGTTAGGATGACTCTTAAATGGTAGCATCATTTATCAATTCTTTTCCTTCCCAAGTCAACAGCGATTCTATTCCATACATTCTCAGCCCTAGGTGCTACTAAATATTTTAATATATAAGTATGTTACTTTGTTGTATTGATACTATTAGTTTATCCCAGTTCATTGAAAAGAAAATATTGTGTTATTATCTGTTTCTTCTTTGTAAGACTCTTTTCAGTTTATGTCTTATACTCTGGGCAATGAACGGCTTTGAAGATAATGATACACAGTGTATAAATGATTGTTATTCTTTTATTATTTTGTTATAAAATTTTATTTTGCTTTTCCATAAAAAAAAAAAGTTGAGAGGCAAAAGAAGTGAAATAAAGCACACACAGTCAAAATGGAAAAGAAAGAAAAGTAATAACTCAAGTTCCAGCTCAGATCCACCGAATCAGAGTCTCTGGAATAAGGCCAATGTACTCTTTTATATCCATATCAGATTCCCCGTTTCCTTCACATTGTCCTCACAGAGCTCACACAACACAGCCTGGTAATGTATTTGAAGCTTGGCACATGGCCTTCCTATCTTACAGAGGTACCTGCTACCTTGATTTACTGTATTTAATGTAAGAACTGCTTAAGGGGTTTTGCAGTTTGGCTTACAAGCCTTGTTCCCTGCTGTTTCACTCTGCAAGCACACCTTCTAATGCTCCAAGTAGAGTGGCTGCATAGTTACTTCCTGTTCTGAAACAGTGGCCCTGCAAAGTGAGAACTGTCATGGGGGCTGCCGATCCTACCAACATTTGCCTACAGACAAATTTGATATATGAAAATTCACAGCAGGCTGGACTTGTCTTTTTATCCTTCATAGCTATTTTTAACCCCATAAAATTGTGTTAAATAAACTTGGCTTGATCTTGTCTATTTCTAGCAGACAAACTGCAACCTAAGTTAGTAACAAACCAATGAAAGCCTAAATAGGAGTATCCTTTTGCAACAAATAGCTAAGTCTCAGTCAATCACAGTAGCCAGGCATACCTTCAACCACAGGTTGTTGACTGATCAGACCCAGTTCAAGGTAGGCAGAAACCTGACATGTCAAGCTGCTTCTGTACATCACTTCCATTTTCTGTCTATAAATTCTCACTATCCCACTGTGCAATGGAGTTCTGAAGGTTTTCTGGTGCTAAGGGCTGACCATCCTGAGTACTGTGTCCTTCACTCTAGCTGTTTAACTTTCTAAAATTTTTCTTGATCATTTGTATAGTAGGAAATAAATTGGATGCAAATATGTTGAAGATAAATAAAGGTCACTGGAAGTTGCTGCCATAGTTTGGAGTTTTGCAACTCAGGGTACATCACTAAAGAAATAAGTTCCCTGTACAGTTTATAGAAATCGAGGAGGTGTGGTTGCATCAAGTGTGTGATGTGTCCTGATTTTGAAATCCCCTGTTAAGGCTGTTCCAGTGCCTGGGGCGCTGAGAGATGTGTGTTCCATGAGAAATTGTTATTTGAACCAAGTTGTGGCCATTCTGTGTGCCATTAACTATAAGTGAAACATTAGACATTGCAACAGAAAATCAGCAGCACAGGGGTGTAGCTCAGAGGTGGAGAACTTGCTTAGCCCGCTCAAGACCCTATAAAAAGACACACATAGTCAAAGTCTGTAACAGACATAAATGACTGGAAGAAAATAGGAGACTTCTTTTGAAAGGATTGTAAGAAAGGTGTCAGTGGTATCATAACAGTTGTCTAGAGGTTTAGTTTGTTCAAGTACATGAGAGAATAGGGAAGTACAGACTCAAGAACTACATTTTTAAATGAAACACAAGAGCTATATTTAGCCATAATTTTTTTTCCTGAAAAACAAAACAAAACTTGAGCGGGAAATTATTTCTGTGAATTTGGCTGAATGATGTAAAGAGCTGGCAAAAATACCCTTCTCTTCTTTCCAAGGAAACTGGAAAAAAAATCGTTTTTACTGTTGTTCATGTTAGGGGTGGTGGAGTTATTTTTTAATAGCAGGCGGTATAGACTTGGGTATTTTTCCCATGACCTGGAAAATATACACTGTGCTGAAGCCTGTGGCAGAACGCTGACACATGCTGAGCTTGGTCAGCTCAAGATGTTTTTCTCTTTGCTTTTTATTTAATCTCTTCACTCCCTACTGAACTATTAGAGGGACTCCAATTACCCCAGGGGTAGTTTTCTATTTTCTGTGCTCATCTGCATTTTCAGACTTTTCTATAATGGCAAGGATTGCTTTTGTAGTGGTAAATAAAGTTACCTTAATTTTTAAAAAGTAAATGGGAAAGAGCAACTTTACATTTGCTTGACAGTGGCATTTAAAGCCATTAAACCAGGGGGAGGAGCCTGCAAAAGGAAATGTAAAAGGGATTCTTATTTGCAGAATACAGGGGTTTATTTGTATCCATGAGGATACTTGTTTCCATAGAAGCAACCTAGATCAACTGAGAACAGATGGGTTGACTTTTCTGTTGAATATGCACTCTTATTTTCTTATAAATTAAGGGCTTGCTCTATATGGCTGTATGAGACTAATGTCAAGGAAAATTTGAATGAAATAGTACTCAAAGAAGAAAAACCACAAAGCAAAAATATGAAAAAGTTTATTTAACAATCTCTGTGCAATAAGGGTTATGGAAGGCTGGAGAGCCTGGTACAAGCTATTGGACTGAATGCTACTGTTTAGAATGTGTCTTAATGGATCCAGAACTTACATGGCGACCTAATCACCAAGTCTACTCTTGGGAGACCCAGCTTACTCATAACAAAAGCAGGTCCTATTGGTCCTTTGCCCTGAGTCTGTGGTATTCTGGATTAGTTTTTATTTTCAGTTATGCCTGAGTGCAGCATATGTAAGTCATCTTTTCTGCTGTTAGCTTAATAATAATAAAACAAAGTACCTCTGCAGACTGCACATGGTGGTGCATGCCTGTAATCCCAGCATGGCTGTGCAGTGCTGAGGCAGGAGGATTATAGGGAGCTAAGTTAGATAGAAATTAATGTACACTTAGAGAAGCACTGGGCTTTCAAGGAAGTCAGCTCAAAAATAAAGACATGGGAATTGTGGCCGGAGGTGCACCTGAAGACCAGGCCTCAATATACAGATGCAATGGTCAGGCCCATATGCCTTCCTAAGGGAAACACAATAACTTGTGATTATATTGTAAGTAGCACCATCTGGTCCAGGAAGCCCCCCGGGTGGATGACCAGAGAATCTGGATCCATCCCTTCCCTAAATTGCCTTTGTTCGTTCCATGTACCCTTGCTAGTGACTCGTTTCCCTATTGGATCAACATTAGTTTAGCAACTATACTTGTACTCCTATAGGTTGATTGTAGTTTAACCCACATTGTGCCCACATTGTGACTTTGTTATATAAATTACCCCGACACAGAGCCCTGGTGACCACTTCATTCAGGACCTCTCCTGGAAGTCCAGAAGCTATTTTTCTCTCCTTATTGCCAATAAATCTCTCCTAACTTTGGTTCTCAACTTCATTCCTCCATGTTGTCAGACCACGAACTCAGCACATTTGATATCTAATGGTTGGGAGTCCTATATCAGGAGGGTCTGAGTTACAGGACAGCTGAGGCAGTTTGGCAAAACTCTGTCTCAAAGAATAAAATAAGGAATGGGGATGTAGCACACTGGGAGAGTGCCCCTGGGTTTGAAACCCAGTATTGCCAATAAATAAATACATTTAAATAAATAAAATAAAAGGGCAGGAGATAGAGTTCAGGGCTAGAAGACTTCCTTAACATGTTTGATGCCCTGGTTCAAACCCCATTAACACACACGCACGTGTGCGCGCATGCGCGCGCATGCACAGAATCACTCTGCAGGGCCAGGATATAGTTCAGTGGTAGAGCGCTCATTAGCAGGCACAAGGCCTAGATCTGATCCTCAGCATCACTGAATAAATAAAGAAAAATAAAATATCCCACTGCAATTAAATATATATCACATTTTCAAATTCATTGAGTTGAACAGAGTAACAAAGTATTTTTGTGAATATTTCTCAAGTTCCTGAAAGAGATGATCCTATTTCATCTTGTTTATTAGTTTATGAAATAAGAAATGATCTACTCACATCAGATGGGTCTTGCACTGTTAAAATTTAAAGGATTCCTCAAGGCTTTAAGGATGTTCAAAAAACACTGGGTTACACTCAACTTTTAGGCATGATAATAAAAGAAGCAAGCATGTGGAGCGGATTTTTAAAAATCTATTTAATTTGAAAATGTAACTTCCTGCCATTAGTGTATATATCCCCCAGGCAAGCTCAAAGTTTTGCTTTTTGTTTTGTTGTTTTGTTCATTCGTTTATTCAACATTATTAACTAGGCGCTTACGTGTATGTGTGTGTTTGTGTGTGTGTGTGTCTGTGTGTGTGTCTGTGTGTGTGCGTATGTGTGCTACTGAGGCTTAACACAGGGCCTCACACTGTGAGGCAAGCGCCGTATTTCTAAATGTGATTCCTGTTGACCACTATTGCTAGTAACTATGTGAGCACTGTACTCTTTGTGCTGATAAACCTGAAATCACCCTGGAGAGTGGCTCTGCATGCCTGTAATCCCTGCACTCTGGGATGCTGCGGTTGGAGGATCACAAGTTATGCCCAGCCTGGGAAACTCAGTGACTTAGAGAGACCCTGTTTTAAAATAAGAAAAAATAAAAAGACTGGGTGTGTAGCTCAGTGCAAAATACTTGGATTCAATGCCCAGTACCATCAAACAAACAAACTACCAACAACAAACAAAAGCAAAAAACTCTAAAAGCAGATCAAAGACATTTGATTCAACTTGACAAGTGTATGCTTAGTCAATTTAGTACATTTCCTAAGAAAAGTTAATCAAACGTGCTTAGCTCCATTTAGTAAAAGCTGCGAAAGGTGTATCAGCCTTTTGGAGACAACTTCTTTAAAATTTACCTTAACTGTTTTCCTTCTATCCTTCTTTCTTTTGGAGCCTAATCCCTGACACTATTATAAAACTTGGTTATATTAATCAAGGTTCTCCAGAAAGATAGAACCACATCCATCTGTCTGTCTGTCTATCTCTCTACCTACCTACCTACCTACCTACCTGAATTTATCACAGGGGTCGGCTTACATGAGCACAGAAGCGAGAGCACGCCGTGCGCTGCCTTCTGTAAGCTGGGGAACGAGGAGAGCTGGCTGTGCGTTTCAGTCTGAGCACGAAGGCCTGAGAAGCGGTGGAGCCCATGGTGCAACTCTCAGTCCAAGGCCGAAGGCCGGGGCGTGGAGACTTCAGGGCAGAAGAGAATGTTCTAGTTATGAAAGAGCACACCTGCCCTCCTTACACCTTTTTATTTTGTCAGCGTCCTCAGTAGATTCAGTGTTGGCCATTCATACTGATGAGGCAGGTGTTCTGTGATTCGAATGCTAATCTCTCCTGGAGACACCTTCCCAGACACACCCAGAAACACTGTTACCACAGGCGAGCCAGCTGAGCAGACGCCTACAGTTAGTCATCACGGTTTCCATTATTCACTGGTCCAATTGAACTTAATCCTGTGCGTGCTGTGCCCTGCACACCGCAGCTGGCAGCGCGGCACAAAGATGTAGACAAAGCCTCCGTCCTCAAGGCGTTCGCCCAGGAGCTTGAGTGTTGTGATGGTAAAGGTGAGTCAGGACTGAACAGGAAGGGGAACTAGACGTGGAAGAAGAGAGCCAGGGAAAGCTTCCTGCGGAAAAAGACCTCGATGGTGTACATGTCCACCCGAATGGTAGAAAAATGTTTCCAAGGAAAAGACAGAACAGATCATCTTCCTCAGCCACCTAATCTTCTCAGACAGAAACTGAGGGATCAGTGTAGTCTCTTTCTCCCGCTCCTCAACGGCTTGAGAACCCAGACCCAGCCAGGAGGGATCTCCACAGGTGAGAGTGGCCCTAGGATGGGTGACTCTCAGGCCCACTGAAAGCAGGAAGGGTGTTTTCCAGTGACAAATAGTGAGGGGGATAAACAGACTGCTGGTTGAAGTGGAGTCTCTAGCTAGAAAAACGGGACTGAGCATGGAGGTGGCAGTGCTAGACCATGACAGACACGCAACCTGAGGATGAATGTCAGCTGGGGGCTTCGAACCAAGGCAGCCTGAAGAGCGAGCCCAGGTTAAGAAGCCAGCAGCAGTGAGTGAGGGTGCTAAATTTAAGTAGTGGCAAATTATACTCTTGGTTGTGGCATGGCTGTGTAAAGGTACCTCCACACGGTTCCTGTGTTACTGGAAAGAGGTTCAGTGGCTGGCCTGTGATGGGTCTGTGAACTCAAAAGCTTTGTTTAGATTGAGAATTTTAAAAGTATACACAATCTATACAAATCAGTACTTCACATGATACCCCATAAATATGCACAATATTTCTTTTCATGTACAGTTAAATATATTTAAAATTTAAAAAGCACAAGTGAAATTTTATATTTTATCTGTTAAAATATAATTTAATCATATATTGGTTTCTCAAACCTTTTTTTATAAATAGGGTCTCACTAAGTCATTAAGTTGTCCAGGCTGGGCACAAACCTGGGATCGTCTTGCTTCAGCCTCCCAGGATCACACATCTGGCTGATTTCTCAAACTCTTGACATAAGTTCGTGACTTTCCCTTTTTAAAAAAAAAATTTTTTTTTTGGTACTGGGACTTGAACTCAGGACCTTGCACTTGCCAGGGAGGTGCTGAGCCACTCAGCTATCTCCCTGGCTCTTATTTTTAAAAATTTGATTTTACCTTTTCTTTGAGGTAGGTCTGGTCTTGTAATTCCCAACCTCTTCCTTGCTTGAACCACTCCCTTAACGTCCATCACTGCAGAAAGTTCCACTGGACAGTGTTGGGTATCAGTACAACAGGAGAGCCCTGGTTCTGCTCTTTTCAGCCTGATTTTCTCTTGGCCCATCTGTTCGCCTGCAGCTGTAGTCAGACTAGCAGCATCACTTGCAGACTCCAGTGTAATAGCTGTTTCACATGGCAATGCATGTGTACACAGTTCCCATGTGGAACACCCTTGTGGCTAAAGGGGGTCTGATGAATTCCCAATCCTTTATGATCCAACACATTTGACAACTGTCATCACTTCATAATTCTGGACACAGACAGCCGTGGTGTTCTCTTTGCTCTCACCGCACTGTGGACGTAGTCTACAAATGCAGCTAGATCTTTCTCTCTCCTGCAGCAGAGGACTCACTGGGCTGGGAAACACACACTGTCTGTCTTTGATTGGAACAGGCTGATTGTGGGTAGTATTTCTGGTCTCCAGCTTTCCAGGGTGATTATTTTCCAGGCAGGTCTTACTTTTGGGGTAACACGGTATGTCACTCTGGGCAAGTTTCTTGATATGGTAGTTTGGGTTCACCCTACGTTAATAAAGGAAGGAAGCAGGGAACAGTATAACAGGCATTTAGTAAATGTTAGCATTATCTTTCTCCCTATAGTGTACTGTGAAATGAGATAATCAGAACAAGCTCCCCTGGTTCACAAATCCAGCTATCACCATCATTTGTGGAGAAAGAAACTGGTACATCAGAATGTATGTGCGCAGCACACATGTGCGTATGTGTGTGAGAGACAGAAAGGGAAAGAGAGAGTTGAGAACCGCTGGACTAGATGACCCACGAGATTTTAACCATATAAAGAAATTATGACTTGGGCTTAATTTTAAATTATTTACTTTCCTTTTTCTAGAAATCCCAATATCCTGTTACAATAAAAACAAATAAATAAATAAGGATGAGGGAAGCTTGAAGGGTTCCTGGGAGGGCAGGATGTGGTTATTGTTATCTGGACAGTTGGTTCAACTGCAGCTTTCCTTGAACATCACCGTTAAGCCAGGAAAAACAGAGAGTCTCTGTCAGAGGTGGGCTGTAGAACACAAGTGTCCTCACTGTATTACTGATTAGTGATGATGGTCGGAAGTCTCGCATAGTGGAGGGAAAGGACTTTCCAGAGGAAGAGGACAGTTTGCATAGAAGTATCCAGTTTCCGGCTTGGTGTCTCCGTGGTCTAGGAGACTTGCCTGAGTGGTAGAACATGCTAAGAAGTCAGGTCAAATTAGAGAGGTCTTGAAGGCTGAGCAGAGAGATGTAAATTTAGTAGGTTAGGACAGGAACTGCTGAGGTTTTAGTCATTGCCTTTATGGCTATGGTCGCCCCTACATATTCGTAGAGATCCCTGTGAGAACGTTTTGTGCACCCAAAGCAATGCGGAGGGTATACGCCTAAGAGTTTGGACAAACATGGCACTAGGAGATGGGCTAAAGAATGTAAAAAGAAAGCGTTAGGACAACGCTCATCTCTAACACAGTGTGTACCTCTGACAGTTAGGATGCAAATCGTCCATCGTACTGCACTGACATTCATGTTGTCAAGCCCTGTGCCGCACTCCAAACTGCCCAGAATCAACACCCATGGCTTGCTAATGGATGCCAAGGTGGCTGCTATCAGGCAAAAATACATACATACATCAAATGAGTAGTTGTAGCTAATTTTAAGATAGTGATTGGGAAAGAACTTTACTGCTTCACCTGGGAACCCTTTGGAATTAGTATCATACTGGCATAATTGTTCTTATCTTTAAAATGAAATCATTTCTAGCTGGGCACAGTGGTGCGGAGTTGTAATTCCAACTTGAGGCGGAAGGAGCACAATTTTGAGGCCAGCCTGAGCAACTTAGTAGACCTTGCACCAAAATACAGTTAAAAAGGGCCGGGAATGTGTGTCAGTGGTAGAGTACTTGGCTAGCATGAACCAGGCCCTGGATCTGATACCCAATACTGAAACAAAAACCCTCTTTTTCTTTTGCACTGCTCCCTATTTATTCGCAGATGACTTCTAGCACTATCCACACCTAGGGACAGAATTAGAGGAAGGTCTGCTGGGGTCTCTCCTTCCTCCTTTGGTCACTGGGGAGCAGTTAGAGGCCTGCTCCTGGGTCCCGCCTATCTCTGGATTCCTTCACTTGACTGCCAATAAGAGAAAAATGATAACAAAGAAAGAAAATCTACTCATAATTTGGTCAGACTGGGGAGACAGCTAGTCTGGCCTCCTCCAACACATAGAAGCACTTTGACTTTGAGGGGAGATGGGCTAAGAGTCAGAAAGTGGGCATGTGTACATCCAGCCAGGCTTGAGCCCGCCAGGTCAGTGAGCCCAGAAATATGTTGCAAGTCTGCTTTCATTGAAAGTTTCTGGGAGCCAGGGACTTGGGGGAGGGACAGCACTTTCACTCCCTGCCTCAGACAAGTGTTGGAAACTGGAAAAATGGCTTTGCTAGCGAATCCTAGTTTTAAGGGGGCAGCATTTCACTTTGGCTTCTTGGCTTTTCATCAGTGTTGAAGAGCCTGGCGCACAGGGACTGATCACTGTCCTTTCCTCTGCTGTCATACCTGGTCCAGGTGGTATGCACGACTGATAGCTCCTTGGGAAGAATCATAAGGGGGTGGGCGTGAATTCGCTCAGAGCACATGTGCTGCCTTGAGACTGACACTGAGCACTGAGATCTTTGTTCATGGAGGGTGACTAAGTCTGAATCAGCAGCCAAACCCCTACTCCCACATGCTAATGGCTGCACTTTTCCTCATTCCAAATCCTACCCACAAAGCTGCATGGAAATCTTAAAGCAACACAATGAATAAGTGTATAAATGCATGTATGTGGTCTAAGCTTCTCGGTTAAGATTTTATGAATATGCTGGTATTCCTTCTCCTTATTTCTTCTTCTTTTTCCATCCACAGCCCCTTTTTTCTTTTTAAACTAATTTTGAAACAAGGCCTCACAAAGTTGCCCAGGCTGGGTTCAAACTTGTAGTCCTCCTGCCTCAGCTTCCTAGAATGCTGAGACTACAGTCTAGCACCATCATGCCCAGGTTTTGCTGCTACTTTTTGAGTGTGTTGGTTAGAGGAGCACTTAATTGAAAATATTCTTATCTGGGAAGTTTCGGGATTTTTAATTGAATGCTTTGAGACTGGGTCTTGCTACGTTGCCCAGGCTGGTCTCAAATGTGGACTCAATGATCACCTCTTGTGTGGACCTTCTAAGTAGCAGGATGCATGCACCACCACATTTGGCTTTCTTGGCCAGCTTTTGCCATCTTTAATATGGGTAGTATCTGATTTTGCACATGATACAGCCTTGGACGCATGTTTATAAGTTGAGTATCTGAAAGGCAAGTAACTGACTCATAAAGAGCATTCTGTTTCTAGAGAGGTAAAAATATCCACGAATTATAGCTTAGGCAAAGGCTTCTTTCTTGGGAAACAAGTAACTGTGGATGAGATAGTCAGGATTCCCGGCCACCTTGCCTGGGGTCAGGGGAGGGAGGGCGGGAAGGTGACAAAGAGATGTTATTTTGTAAAATAACTTAAAATGCTAAAATAAGTTAAATAGTGTTACTTATGCACATTAAATTTTATATATTATGTGCAGCGCAAGACAATTCCTATCTTAGTTACTTTTCTCATGCTGAGACAAAATACCCAACACTCAAAGTTAAAGCAGGAAAGGTTATTTAGCTCACAGTTTGCAGAGGTCTCAGTCTCAGCCAGAGGTCACCTGGCTCCACGGCAGGGTAGCATGGCAGAGGGGCATCACAGAGGAGAAACAGCCCATGGCAAACAGGCAGAAGACAGCCGAAGGCAGCAGGCAGCAGAACAGCAGCAGCACCAGCAAGCCTACCTTGCCCCTTCATCCCACCCAGGATACACCCTTTTGATTGGTGCCTCTCACACCCAGGGTGGGGCACCCTTAACCCCAGCATCACACCCTTAATCTGCATTCACACACTCTAATCCAGCTACCTTCAAAACTCCCCACCTATGGCCACATGAGGCTTCTGGAGAACATCTAGATACAACCATAGCAGTTCCTCTCCACTCAATGCAGCCGAAGCCAGCCAGACGCTGGACACTCGTGTTTGCCGTGAAGAAGCTGGCTTACTTGATTTGGCAGGGCCACAAGGCAAAACAGCTGAGATTCTGTCTGGACTCAGCTACTTACTTTGTGCTGTATCATTTCCTAATGAGAAAGATTCATTGGTGAAGCGAGGAATTGGAGATCAGTTAAAAATTCAATTACAAGTAGCCCCAGTCCTATGCTGGTGGACAGAAGACAGGTGCAGAAATACATTGTGGGAGTTGACGAAATGTGGGACGTGGGAGAGGGATGAATAGGCAATGACACTGAGTTCTCTGGCACACAGACCGGGCGGTGTGGGGAGGGGGTGCCAAAGTGGCAGATGGGAAGAGGTCTGGAACTGGGGTGGAGGAAGATCTGGCGGGTGCTGTGAGAATTCTGCACTTACACAGGACAGTTTACAAGAGTTGGACAAGGGTTGGAGATGTGGTTGAGTGTAGAGCATTTGTGTACTCTGTACATGTTATCTTTTGTCTTTTTCGTGATAGCTACTCTAGTAGGTAATAGGTGGTATCTTGTTGGGGTTAGCTTTGTGTTTATGTAGATTTTAAAAATTCAACTAGGGGAAAAAATATTTCATCCTCTAATTAATCCATAGACTTTTTTTGATGTGTGCTAGGAATTAAAACCAGATCCCATGTGCTCTACCACTGAGCTACCACCCCAGCCATTTAAATCCTTTAAGTTATTTTCTAGTCAGGCATGGTGGTGTATACCTGTAATCCCAGCACTTGGGAGGCTGAGGCAGGAGGATCGCCATGAGTTTGAGGCTAGCTTGGGGTACATAGTAAGTTCAAGGCCAGCCTGCACTACACAGTGAGACCCTGCCTCAAAAAATTTTTTTTCTGCATTAATGTAGGTCTTTCAAAACTCTCTCATTGTTGATATAGTCTTCATATATTTGATATATTAATGTTATTATCATTAATATATTTGATATATTTAATGTTATTATAAATTATATTTTAAAAATTCAAAATAGATTAAATGCTACTAGGAAGATAAAATGAAAAATACTGAGGAACATAAGTTTGAGTTAAAAGAATAAGTTTGAGTTAATTGCAAGTTACACTCATTTCAGGTCTAGACATACTAGGATTAGAGAAAAAACTTTATTAAAAAGAAACAGTATAAAATTAAGATTAAACTGGGCGTGATGGTGCATGCTGTACTCCTAGCACTCAGGAGGCTGAGGCAATAGGATCACCTTGAGTTCAAGATCCAGCCTGGGCCAGCCTGAAGTACATGGTGAGACCCTGTCTGAGAAAACAAAAAATAAAGTGCAAACAAACAAAAACCAAAAAGTTTCCAGAAAAATGGTATGTTTTGTATTCTTTACTGTTGTATTAAATTTTCATGGTTTATACTAAATAAATAAATATATGTCTCTGTTTTCTATGTGAATCCTTGTTGACTTTGGAATGAGAAGTAGCCTGTTTATTGGAATCTGGTTATTCAAGAAATATATGATGATGTTAGTTTTATTTTATTTTAGGTGAAGAAAAAATCACAGAGAGTAGAATTTTGGGAACACTTGGAGGAGGAAAGATTAATCTTCTTTTGTTTTCTACCTCAGGAAAATGAGAGAACTGTAGAGCCCCAAATCAACAACCTTCTTATGAAGTTCTGAGTGCAGAACTGTCTTCTAGACTTCCTGGATTTAATATAGGACATCATCAGTGTGGCCTAATGTAGTAGGAGGATAACACAGTGGCCAAGGGTGCTGGTGTTATGTTCCATTTGCAAATCTCATCACTTACTAGCTGAACGATTGGGGGCACATTTTTTTTATGGTTGTTAGCATTCATCTACAAGCCACAAAAAAAAAATTAACAGCACTTACACAAGAGACATTTATTTCTCTGACATAAAAGAAATCCAGATATAAGTAGTAAGGGTTGATATGGCAGCTAATATACGGTGATCTTAAGGGACCTGGGTTCTTTCTCCTTTGCAAGGACATCTTTAGGTGGAACTGCGTAGTGCAAGAAAAATACTTGAGTTCTGCATGCCAACACACTGAAGGAGAAAAAGGGCAAAGGAGAGTGTAGAATGTGTATAGACAAACTGTCTTCCAAGAGACTTTCCAGAAACAAATACACAATGACTATGCTTATAAACCACTGGCTGTCTATTATTTTGGTCAGTGTTACAGCATGGACAAATATGTCTGAAAGATGTAAATATCTTGGGTGGCTCATGCCCTGCTAAAAATTAAGTTTTCTACTGCTAAGGAAGAGAAGGAGAACAGACACAGGAGTAGCAACTGCATTCTTTGTCATGTTTTTCTAAGCCCAGGTTAATTATTTATAAAGTGAGAAAACAGCATTCACAATCCAGGGTAGGTCAGATAGTGTAAGTGAACCACAGGTGCGTTGCCTGTGGTCAACAAATGCTAGCAGCTGTGGTCAGTGGGGGATGTTTTGAGGGCTGCACCATTAGGTGATTTCTTCACTGTGCAAACATCATGGAGTGTGCCAGCACAGACCCAGATGACAGAGGTCAGTCATCTGACGTGGCCTTTTGATGCAGTCAAGAGATGAGGTAAACACGGGATATTTGAGGCTGCTGCCTGGATAACACAGCATGTTTGGAAGCAAAAAAACCCAAAACCTTTTTAAACAAATAAACTCTAAAATAATGGTAAAAAGTATAGTCTAATAACAAAGTAGCCATAAAGTAGCCATTTATTATCCCGTATTATGCACTGTACACAACTCTTTGTGCCCTACTTTTACACCGCTGGCAGTGCAGTAGGCTTGTTCACAGTAGCATAAACACAGACGCGTGAGTAACATATTGGGCTACGACACCACGATGGCTACGATGTCACCAGGCAACAAGAAGTTTTCAGCCCCATCGAAACCTTAAGGAGCCGCTGTTGTGTATGTGGTTTGTCGTCGATCAGAACATTGCACGGTGCCTGGATGTATTTATGGATTATAAACATGTAATCAAGACTGGATCCCCCCATACCAGTTTCAACTTCTTCCTTTTAGTTATACAACCCTTTGAATTTTGTGTGCATACAGCTACCCAGGAAAAACTGAGTTTCTCATTTTCCTTTGTGTGTAGCTAAATTATGGCTAATGAAATGTGAAAACCAATGTGCATCATTTCTAGGTCATGTGCTTAACAGGATACTGTTTGCTCTGCTTGTTGTCTGGCCTAGTTTTGCAGCCTTAGGTCTGGATATTTCACTGAAAATCTAGCTTTGACTGTGTGGACTAGGAAAACCCCTCTAGGCCAGTGATGGCAAACCTTCTCAAGCTACAGCCCACGGTGTGCCACAGGTTCACCACGACTGGCCTAGAGGATGGGGAAGCAACAAAATAGAAAGAACCCGGGTTTGTAGTGAACTTGAGCAGTTGCTGCACTGACTTCCAGTCTTGGCCTTCAGTCAGAAAAGAGTAAATCTTCCTGGGGATGCAGTTCAGTGCTAGACTGTGTGCTTAGCATACACAGGAACCTTAGTTCAGCCCACAGAACCAAGAAAAAACAAAAAGGAAAAGAAAATGGAGAATGTTCTACATTATTTAGAATTTTATGATTTTCAAATTAAAAATTTTTCTGTGTGTCAAATTGATTATCTGAAATATTATCTAGTATGACAATCATACACACACACACACACACACACACACACATACAGGACAGATTTCCACTCTAGTGGTTCATACTTTCATCAAGTAATTTTTAAGCAGAATTTCAAATGCTGGGCATGGTGGAGCACACTTGAGGCTGAGGCAGGAGGATCATTGCAAATTCGAGACCAGTCTGGGCTACAAAGTGAGTTCAAGGCCAGCCTGAACTGCATAGTGAGACCCTGTCTCAAAAAGACAAAAAATAAAAAAACCAGAATTTCACTACAGGATTGATAAATAATTCTTTGTATGACTTTACACATGCCATTCAGAAAAATGAGTGATAGCGAGAAAGAACATTAATTAGGATACACCGAGACACTTAGTTTGCTGTTGGGCATTTATTAATGAAAAAGACACCACTTCATGTTTTCTAAAACCCAGAATCAATAGATGTCATAGTTACTTTCTCGTGGCTGGGACAAAATACTGGGCACCCACAAGTTAAAGGAGGAAAGGTTTATTTTAATTCACAGTTGGTAGCAGTTTCAGTCCATAGTCAGCTGGTTTCAAGACTGGGCAGCATGGCAGAGGGACATGGCAGAGAAGAAACAGTTCATGGCAAGGGAGGCAGAAAGTGGCCAGCAGCAAGTCTCCCTTTCCCCTTTCATTCCACCGAGGCTACAAGCATATTGGTTGGTGCTACCAACACCCAGAGTGGGTCTTCCTATTATCCAGACCCAGAATCACACTAAACCAATCAGTGGACTAATCCAATCATCACACCTATAATCCAGTATCACATACCTATGATCTAGCTGCCTGCAAAAAGCCCCACCTATTGATATAGGAGAAATATAACTCCCAACCTGCTAGATGTCAGATGTGCCAAGTTTGCGTCCCCTAAAATCAAAGAATGAATTCTAAAGGACAAAGGAGGTTAAACGTAGGAAGGGTTTATTGAGAAATAGCTCCTGAAAGACAGGAGGTGCCTGGGAAATAAGGTGTCACCAACACCCTTTATCAGGGGTAATTTATACAGCAAAGCATATGTGGATACAGTGTGGGTCAAACTATAATCTCCCAGTAAGATTATAAATATGGCTGCTTAGCTAATATTGGTTCAGTAGGGAAATGGGTCACATAGCAAGAGTATGTGGAAAGAATAAAAGCATTTCTGGAAAGGATGGATCCAGATTCTCTGGTCACACACCTGGGCAACTGATGCCTATCTGGACTTCCTGGACCAGGTAGTGGTAATTATAGTATAATTCCATGTTACTGCTTATCCCTTAGGGAGGCATGTATTCCTGGCTATTGCATCTTTATCTTGAGGCTTGGTCTTCAGTTGCAGCTGCACCCACAATTCTGATGTCTTTATTCTTGATAGCCCAGTCCCTCTCTGACTGTATATTAATTTTTATCTGATTTAGCTGCCTACAATACTATGAGTGCATGAAGCTTTAGGGGGACATCTAAATGTAAGCCATACACTGGCTGAGATAAACATTACATAGGTGAATTTATTTTTGTTATTTTGCAGCACTGGGGAGTGACCCTAGGGCCTTGTACCTGCTAGGTATTTCACCCCTGAGTCACATTCCTAGCTCCTACATAAGTAACTTTTAAAAAAATTTATAGTATAATTTTATGCTTAAAAAATCTTATTATTGTTTTTTCTGGCTTTTTAATTTTAAGTATTATTCATTGTGAAATAATGTATCAATAGAGGAATTCATGAAAAACAAAGTAAAAGCCACTATAAATTCTACCACTCATAGAAAACTGTTAGTGTCACTATTTTGGTGAAAATTATTTCCCAGTGTTTCACTTTGCAATTATTTTCACACAAATATGCACACATATATTTTCACACAAATGGAGTGATTTGATTGCAATTCTATTATTTTTCATACAAATTATAATTTTAGAATTTTTAGAAAAAATTTAAGATATCTGATATAAATATGTTGTAAGTATCTATGAACTATGTACTCAATTCATTAATAAAGGAGCCAGCAGGATAGTGAATCTATTTCAAAGGAAATATGAGAGACCTAAGTATCCACAGCCAATCTCATACACACACACACACACACACACACACACACCCTTGTAGCATAAGTACCCAAATATTAAGTTGCTGAGAAATTATACTTTTGGTAGATTATTGTCAAGTGCGAGTTGTAGCAATGAAAATCCCAATATTAACAATAACCCTTTCTAATAGATCATTTTATCAAATTTTAAAATCTTTGCTTATCTGATAGTTAAAATACAGTTTAAAAATTAAAAGCCGTGCTATAGCTAAAATATTTTGAAGACTAGCAGAATATGCCGTCCTCACACATGTTGCATTCTGGGCTGAAGCCGACTGAGAAGATGCAGACACCCTCTGAGCAGGACCGGCCTGTGAGCAGAGGGTTCTGGAGGGAGGGCCTAAAGCCGAATGCAGGCAGTGGTGGCTGGAACCTGTTCAACTGGGTGGAAGTAGACAGCCGGGAAAGGGGAGGGAAGCTACAGCTGTTGGCAGCAGCCAGGGCAGCCAGCAGCGGCCCAGGGTGCCAAGGTGGCATTCTCAGGAGGAAGGGACCTCTGTTTTCTCTGAGATGCAGGGAGCAGTTCAGTTTCATTTTTAACTTTGTAAAAGCCCCCTTTCCTACAGTCAGGGACTGTGGGTTTTAACCAGTTAGTTCCCATTCTATCTCCCTACGGTGTATGTTCTATGCCCATGAACAATGCCACAACAGTCAAAGGGTGGCTGCTCCTCAGAGAGACCATTCAGATGCCCACCTGGCCACACCCCGTGTGGGGACATAGGATTGACTTAGCTAAGGAGGGTGTGAGGCCTCCCTTATGCCATGTGTTGATTACCACAGAACTGCAGGTGAGGACCCCATCAGCCACAGTGACCAGTGCTGCCCAGTCTTGGTGCACAGACAGAGCAGCCTATTGCTCACAATGTTCGGTCCACTCACTCATACAGTCACTCAGCAGCACTCAGAGGTTAAACTTCCCACCCTGCTTCCCCTTCATGGTGCCTTAACTTACAAGAGTTGATCAAGCTCTTCTGCTTGAACTGAGCAGGTCTGACAGACTGACTAACTGGGGTCCTCCCAGGGGTCTTATTGAAAGCAGGAGACAGACAGGCAGATAGACAGACAGGCAGATAGACAGCATCCTCTTCCCTTTGGGGTCTGATGTGAGCCACTCAAGCAGAGAGCTGGGAATCCTCCTCCACACCTCCAAGGGCACTTGAGAAATCTTAAGGGTGCACTTTGCTGTTGGGACCTGGAGAGGCCCTTGCTCCATCCGAGAGGGCCATGACCAGTGACCAAAGAGGTCAGCATGGTCAGTCTTGCCGGCTTATGCACCAGATGCTACAGCCAACAAAAATACTGAAACGACACCCAGGATTTGGAGGCAGGTTTATTTATGTCAGTGGGGGCTAATTGGGATCATTGCCAGAATATCAGGCCCTGATCTCTGGCGCTCCAGGGCTTATCCTGGGTAAGCCAGCAGGAAATACAGAGGCAGAATGGCTTGTCAATTGGGGATTGGTTTATGCAATGTGCATCATTCTGTCCAGCTATGTATCACAGTGACCAGCTGTTTCTAAGAGACAGGAGCAACTGGATCTGGGATAGGAGCTATTACCTTGTTTATTCTAGACCTGGCATGGTGGCACACGCCTGTAATCCCAACACTGGGCAGGGTGAAGTAGGAGGATCACAGTGAGTTCAAGGCCAGCCTGAATCACACAGCGAGACCTTGTTTTAAACAACAATAAAAAATTATTCTGAAGTGAGTTTCCTAGAAGGGAAAAAAGCATTTTAACCTTGTGTCCTGAAGCTGCAGTTTTTCATAAATGTACAATTTTAAAATTATGATTTTTCTTGTCTCCTTTCTTGGTGGTGTTTTGTTTTGTTGAGACAGGGTCTTGCTATGTAGTTCAGGTTAGCCTTGAACTTAGTACCTAGCCCAGATTGGCCTTGAACTGGCTGTGATCCTCCTTCCTCAGCCTCCCAAGTGCTGATATTACAGTTGTGCACTACCCTGCCCCGCTTACTTGTCTCCTTTATGCCTATCATTATTTCTTCTATTTTACTGCACTTTGAAGAGCATTGACTTTAAAAGAAAATCAGTTGCTTAACTTAGCTGGGCACAGAAAGTAAACACCATTTCCCATTCTGTGAGTGGCCGTTTAAATGTCAGTTTGCTTCTTTAACCTTTTCTGGGCAGCTTGGAGTTGGCCTCATATGTTCATAGCACAGGGGCAGCCACAGGTCTGGGCAGGAGCTTCCACCCGGATTTTGGAGTTCAATTTGCAGCAGCTGTGGTTGCCCTGAACTCTGTCCTTTGGCTTTTTTGAACCAGTTAAACTCTACATGTTCCATGCTTATCTTTGCCTCAAACTAGGGTCACCAAAAGAGCTTAAAGTCCCTCCACTTGTATAATCTACCTTGTTTTTCTCTACAGCAGCTTCAGGTAGGTTCTGAATTGTTTCCTTACCCTCACCTCCCACCCAGTCTGGTCAGAGTTTATCATGGTACCTGTAGGAGGGCTGGTTTCACCGGAGCTCTTCAGCTGTGACTGGAAATATAATTTCCAAGGCTTCTGATTCTTTCCTACTCTCTCTTCATAGTGCCTCTTCTATGTTCTACGTATTGCTGTTACTTTTTGCCTGATTTGCTCATTGTTCTGTTCTTAGGGCTCAGAACAGTCCCTGACAGCATGGCAAAGGTGGTTTCAAAAATTATTTAATGTTGGGTGTGGCATGGGCACTGAAAGAGGTGCCGAGCCACGAGGGAACATCTGCTACAACACCAGGGCATCCATAACCATCTGAGCTGAGTCTTCCTTCCTC